>CAWUHH010000666.1:0-11734 GCA_963921915.1 Hyposoter dolosus | reverse complement strand
AATTTTGAGGGCTGCCGCCGCACTGGGCCGCTAACAGGCCGAGTCGCACGTTTGTATGATACTCACTAAAGCGCCTCGTCGCGATATTTAATATGAACTAAAATGAGGTCTAAAGCTTATTGTGCCACATTTCGGTTGCTTAAATAATAGTAACAAGGATCCGGACCTTACGTTTTTCATACTTCCAAAGGTAAATAAATCCGCGCCTACCGGTTATTATTACGCAGGTAAAAAAATATAAAAGCGTGTGTCTAGTAGTCTGTTCATTATTCGCCCCTTTCCTATGTACCAAATGTTAAAGTTATCTAAGTCTCTCGTATTTAAGTACTTTGTTAGATATTTAATTACTATTACTCACTTTAAAAAACATTGTGTTTTAGTGTTTATTTAGATATAATTGTCTTTCTTTATTTACTGTTAAGTTAATACCTAATATTTATAAAGAGCGGGCCACCTAACACAGGTGCTTAAGTACCTAAAAGGTGTACCCCACCCTATGAAATGTTTTAATTTTAAGTTAAAAGAAATAAATCATTTTATTTATTTATAGTATACCTAGGTATATATAAGATATGTTTACAAGTTCAGGTTTAGTTTTGATAAGTATAGGTAGGTGCACTACCATGCACTAACTATTACTAGAAATATTATGCAGTTTTGATAAGTATTTACCTATTTATTTACCTAATTAGGTACATAGGTTGTAATAAATAACAGAATAAGCACATACTGTTTTTGTATTAAGTCAGGATTAAGGGGCCACACTTTAAATAGGTACGAATTTGCTAATATTTTTTATGCTAGCAGTTTGTAAAAATCGATCTCAAGTTTGTAAAACTTATTTTGAATCCGTTTAATATTAACGGAAACAATTAAAAAAATATTAATCTTCATATACAAGCGTGGAATAGGGTGACCACACGATTTATCAAATGATTACGAAGACACTATAAATATCATTATATCTTTGAGAATTAATTAAAGAATTAAAAATTAAATTGTTATCTAGTGTCGGGCGCCTAAGCTTGTGTAAATCCTGATTCTCTCATTTTGTTATATGTTTTAACTTTTTATACTTAAATGATATGCAAAAAGTTATGAATAGACAGACTACTGAAATTTTAAATTGGGTTTTTCGTTGTAGGTTATAATACTAGCTGTCCGTCCCGGCTTGGCACGGGTCTAGTAATGAATAAAATAAACCAAATGTTCCCCTTACGACTACGTAATTTTTACTACAAAATAATCAAAATAACAAAGTATTTTACTGAACTTTATTAATCCATAACTGGTCACAAATTATGCTCTAGACTTATCTAGAAACAATAATACTGAGGCTCTACCATGGGTTTGCGCATTGTAGAAACGTAACGTATTCATTAACGTATACGTGAGCAACAACCAATAGGATCGCTTAAATCAATCCTGTTACCAAAAATAAAGCGGCCATTTTGGTTGTTGCTCACGTATACGTAAATGAATACGTTACGTTTCTACAATGCGCAAACCCATGGTAGAGCCTCTGATGCGTATTAGATTTTATAAAAAACCCAGACGATGGCAAACTACAGAAACTATTATGCGTTGGTGGTCGGACCTATGACCTCGGGATATAACCACAAAGGCGGTTTATTTACAACCTTCAATGTTTTTTTTAGGAGAATGGGTGATTATTTTAGTAACAGCTTTGAAGCAGATGTCAGGTCTGACTCAGGCCGGCCAGAACGTGACGGCCGGAGATATCCATATATCTCCGGCCGTCACGTACTGACCCTGGAGAACCTGAGGATGAATGAGTTCAGCCACTTCCTTGAAGCTCCAGTCGTCTCGTTCGGATTCTACTTCCTTATTGGAGGGTTTCTGCATGTAAGTGGAAATCAAGGAATGTATTGCAATACATTCCTTGATCCGTATTAAAAAGGGATCACTTAAAGAGTCACTAGGTCCATCTGACATCTGCCAATCAGTGTAGATTGAGTGGGCATTTCGCCGATGTTATTCGGAGGCAACACCTAACAAGTAGCGAGCTTGTTGCGATGTTTATGATGATATAGCCTCGTTGTATAAAGCGGCCCATCCCAGGTCCGGCCTTGTTGTCATCTGCTTAACCTTCTTATCAGTTGCGCAGTGACTTAATCGCTATACTGGGGCTGATTTTTGCTTACTTATATTTATTTAGTTTCAATGATTAAGTAAATATTAGGTATTCTCTCAACCTTTTTTTTTTCAATGATGTCAGTTCAAGAACTTATGAGAAATAAGAAAATATATAGGGTCAACAAGATCTACACTCATAAATTAGATCAGTAGTTGTCTATATGTGGACAGGTAGATAAGGATTCCTTTGAAGGCATCGCGGCACGGTTTTTACCTTCATGTTTGAAGGACAGAGTCAAACTTAATGTTTTAGCCAGAGACTAAGAAAAAAAAGAGTATCTAAATAAGGCAAAAGATGTGATGATTGAAATTTAACGCGAGTGAAACGGCAGGGCGGGCAGCCCAGCTAGTACATAATATATTGCTTAATATTGTTTACACATTACAAGTTATAACAAAACTCTTAAACAAAATCATTAAAGCGGTATGTGAGGACTAGTCCTATATTTAAGTACTGGCTGTAAGTGTGACTAGTCCTATATTTAAGTATTGGTATGCGGCAATAATATGTAAAGTGTTTTGACTGTAATTAAGTATTATTTATTATTATTAGGTATATTATTTATTATTACTGTTTTTTTCTGAAATATTATGTAACTATGGGTTTATACCTGAAAATAAATCATTATTAAACCAAAAATTGGGCATCACCATTTTACTGAAGACTAAGGGGTTTTTTGAAGTCAAGGGACTCTAGGGAGACAATGTAACTCACTAGGGATGATCATTCATGCACTTTGTAGGTTTGCTTAGCATCAGGTTCACACAAACCACATGTCATGCCTTATAAAAAATAGCTGTTGCAATTGCGTGGCTCACGGGGTGATACAACCTAGTGGATCATAGTGGATCTGACATATAAAAGAAACAACAGGTATTTTATATTTTTTATTCTATTTTATATATAGCATAAATCAATACAGAGCTTGACTTAGTTTAAGTCATAAATAATCTTGTTCACAATGAAATTAAAATATAAATGTCTGACAAACTATTATACAAATTTCTACCACTTTTTATTTTCCTCTACTTAAACATCGTACACACTCTTTAATGCTAATTCTGGTTTATCATAACCTAGTTCTTCAGGTGTGTCTACTCCTAACTCTGAGAGTGTCGGTTTGATTTCTTGGATGATGTAGGGATAGATTTCATTAACTTTGGTCCCGCATTTATTCTTGATAGCTTCAATGAACCTGACTGCGAGGGCATAGTCATTGACTCTGCGACATGCGTGGAGGGCTGCAGAGATGATCTTAGGATCAGGGACCAGATCCAGACCACAGAGATCATTCATGCCCTTACGGATGTCCCAACCATCAAGATCTTTTCTGTTGAAAAATGCTACATATCTGAAATTACACAATAATTAAAATTTTAATAATTTTGTAACAACATGTTAGGGACGGGATAAATCAATTCTGTTACAACAAATATTGTTCAACCCCATTCATGGACTTTGTAAGTCTGCTGACAATGTCATGCTACAATAAAAGAAATATATAAAGTTGGACATCACACAAATTTCTCTAGTGACAAACTAACATTATTTAGTAATGTCATTTCTCTAGTTGATAACTTTATAGCCTATATTCCGATTCCCAAATACTTTACTTTGGTAACTTAGGTACACTATGTAGATATAATATTCTAATAGATAACACCCAGCAAATTTCACAACCCATCAAAGTGGTAATAACCAATTTAGGCCATTCTTCAATAAATTATTATGCATGCTTAAGCAAGGATTCGATTGTTGTTATTGAAAATATTATGTTTAATGGCACATATTTTAAAGTGTTTTATGAGTAAACATGTGCTAGATAAAATAAATTTACAGATAGGAATCAGTTGAGGTTATTATATCCTAGATTAGCAATTTAAAATATCATAAGTTATATAGTTTATTAAATTATTTGCTGATCTAGTGAACTAGTGGAGCAGGCAGAGTAAAAATTATAAGTATAAAACAAATCCAAGCTTCTTTCAATAGATAAGACTGCAGGGAGGTTATATGCTAGCGGTAGTTCAAACATTTAGTTTAATGTAAAATTCTATGCCAAAATAAGTTTATTATTTTACAACAAAGACCATAATTAAATAATATAGAATTTGCTATCTTCAGTTACATAACGTCAAAATCTGTAACAACGATCGCGATCGAACCTACCTTTTATCGAATTCTTCATCGGACTCCACTTTCTCATGGCTGTTTCTCACTTGGACGGTAGAGGCCCTAGTCGCGGGCAATAGCGAAGCCCTCAAGACTGACGCAAATCTCCCTGAAGCGGACTTTAACATATTTTTGAATTCACAGGAACTTTAGCAAAAATAATGGCCACTGAACAATCATAGACAAGGCAATTTTTTTGACAGCTTGACAAATCAATAATTTAGTTACCAGTTAAATAAAATCATTCTGTAAGTGTTACTCCAAAAAATATTTTCTTTAATCTATGGTTTAAGTTTATTGTTAATAAGCGGACAAGCGAGATAAATAAAGTGATCTTTAAATATTCTAAGTTAGCGATCAATCACTGCATTCACTGGTCATTTTGACACTGATGTATGAGGTCGTCGGCATAAGGACATAGTAGGCCAGGAATTTTTAATTTAAAAAAAATGTATGAGGTCTCGAACCGGATAATAATACAGTTGTTGCAGGGACGGATTCAGCAGGGGCTTGTCGCGGTAACGCAAGACCCTTATTTTATAAAGAGGACCGGAAAGTGCAGGGGAAAGCGAAAAAGGTCTAATGCTGCGTCCACAGACTTGGCACTTACCGCAAACTCCTATTCTACAAACGTTTGGCATGATTTTGCAAATCTAATGTCGCCATCCACACGCTTACGAGTGCGTTAGTTTGTTTTCGTAGAGAGTATTAAGTTCCTTGGTTTGTTCTGAACAGGCAAGCATGACTGACGTCGGGGTTGTTGTGTCGGCCATCGTATAAGGCATAAGTTATTTTTATTATAAATACAAAAAAACTATTGAAAGAAAACAAAAAATACGGCAAAGAAGATATACATGTAATGGAAAAAAAAACAGACTCATTACCACAGCCCATACAGATGCGAAAACCCTCAAGTGACCAGTTTCGGTTTTAGTCTGTGGGTTCACATTATGCATCAATTTATTATCGAGGTAGTCTTTTTTCTTGGTGCGGTTACGAAAAGGGCGACTGATTTGACAGTAAAGCAGTGAGGATATTAATAATATGTATTAGGTGGGAGGAAGGTCTCTATAACTTCGTTAGGCCGACCGACAGGATAGATTCCATTCATTGACTTTGTAGGTCCGCTCCCAACCAAATACAAAGTCACATGTCGTGCTCCAATAAAAAAAAAGTAGGTAAATTTACACATTTTGCTCTGGTCACAAACTTAACTAAAGGCTTGTACTATGTGTACCAGAAGCAATCCTATAATCATACATATTATATTTTATAAACACCAAGACTATGACAAATTGTATAGAAAAAACGTACAAATATTTTTTGCCATGGGTGGAAATCGTACCCACGACTTCTTATTTGTTCAGTGCCCACGACCTCAAAACTTAAAATAGACTCGAATGTACGAGTAAATACGTCTTTGTCTGCGCCCATTTCGTAACCTTATCATTTAGCCGACATGTAGGAGCGATCAATATTGTTAAACAACAATGTATTGATCGACCCCATTCATGAACTTTGTGGGTACGCTTACTATCAGGTAGATACAAATTCACATGCCGTGATCCAATATATATATCCGGCCAATTTGGTAACGTCTTCATTTGACCAGTGCTCATTTTTCACGAAGCACAAAGTAATACTACGACAATACGTCTATTCGTCATCGGTGCATAAACAAGACTGAGCGACGTACAAACGTATGGACGCCCTTGCGGCATATTCCCTTTGATTTGTGACAATAAAACCAACACTATCCGAACGCCTACGAGCGCTTGCAAACCTATCCACACGTTCGAATTTGTAATAGCTTGTTGAAGTTTACCAAGCGTATGGAACCATAAAAATAACATAACGACGCGGCGACACGGAGGTAACTCGCGAAGAGAAGCTCTCTCCGCGTACGTCACGATGTGGTCGCACGTTAACGTACATACGACTGGGGCCTGAGAGAAAAAGCAGGCGAGGCGACATGTCGAACACGGCCCTTATCATTATGCGTCTCTTCTTCTCTAAGCATTTTTCAATATTTTTATCGCACTCTGTAACACTACCCAGTGTTACGTTTCCGAATACGGCTCAGTCAAAAACGTTTGGATTTTGACAGTGACAGTAGGCGTGAGGTACGCTGTCACCTGTCAAAGTCTATACAGTTTTGATTGAAGGCGACGCGACAAGTCGCCTCGCCTGAATATTCTCTAATGCTGGGGCTACATTAGTGGGCGAAGATTCGTGTCGCGTTGTCGCCAAAAACATCGTGTTCGGTCTCAAGCGATGTTCTTGTCTACATCATTGCGCCTACATACATCACAGCGCCCCGATAATACATCGTGTAATGAAGCCCCAGCATAAGGCCCCAACGGCCACATTCTGTTTCTTATAACGTGAGCGTTAGATTGTCAGTTGCTCTCCTACAATTATGCTGGGGCTACATTAGCAGGCTACGGCGAATATTCGTGATAGCGCGATGAGTGTGGTCGGGTAGATCGTTGCAATGCGCAGTATTCGGACGAAGACGATTGATTATCGGGGCGCTGTCGGTAAACTGGCGCGCATCAAGGGGATTTGTCGCGACAATATTCGCTTGGGTGGCTACACCTACGTCACTTCATTATCGTCCAGACTTTGTAGCGGGACGGACGTGCTTGAGATTTTTGTACAACATGGAGTGGAGTAATGGAAAGATCGATCATTTCTCTCCACAGGTCCTTAAAAATCACCCGCTTCATCAACATCTCTACATGCATAAATAGCAATTGTGCAGTATACTTACATCGTTCGGTTTCTAAGAATGGTAGTCAACCACCATTTCCTCTTTCTCCTTTTTTTTATATTATTTTGTAACTTATACTCATACAATTGTAATATTTTATTAATTTTTATTGGAGCACAATATGTGACTTTGTATCTACTGGTGGTGAGCAGACCTACCAAGTCCATGAATGGGGTCAATCAATAATTGTTCTTAAACAATATTGATAGCTCCCACTATGCCGGCTAAATGATGCGATTACGAGTATATTTTAATATACTCGCTGCCTTATCGTCAATTTAACTACCCATTTCGTAACCGCACCCTGAAAGCAGACTACCACCTCGACAAAAAATCAATGCAGTAGTCTCCTGAAAACCGGTGAACCCACAAACTAAAACCGAAACATGAATAGGTCACTTGACGGTTTTTGCATCTATACGGGCGGTGGTAACGAGGTTATAGAATAGCCTACAATCATAGCCTAAGTCATGCCGCCCAACAGAGAACAACATACCCCTGAACGATGAAGTCTCGTTGGCGCGCTAAAACATCGTGTCGGGCATACGCGATGATGTAGACAAGAACATAGCGTGAGGCCGAACACGATGTTTTTAATCCGACAACGCGACACAAATCTTCGCCCGCTAATGTAGCCCCAGCTAATGCTGGGGCTACATTAGCGGGCGAAGATTTTTTGTATTGATTTGCGAAGATTTGAGTATAGTTTTTTAACCTTCGCTGATTGGAGGAGGGAGCGCTAATAACGGAATTCGTTAGTTTCACATTCTAACGCTCACATTATAAGAAACAGAATGTGGCCGCTGAGGCTCTACCATGGGTTTGCGCATTGTAGTATATGTGAGCAACAATAGGATCGCTTTATCAATCCTGTTACCAAAAATAAAATGGCCCATCATGGGCGTAGCCAGGGATAGGGCTTTAACTAGCGACTCAACATTTACCTACAAAAAACCTAAATCCATTTAGTATATACCAATTGTGAAAATAATTATTTTTAAAGTGATAAGTTTAAAAATAATTACATATTCAACTAGGTGAATAAGTAAATGCATTTAAAAGTCACGCAAAGTTCTCAATTTAAAATGATCCAAAAAATTAATAATGTTTTTAATAATAATACTTCATTGTGTGAAAAAATGTCAACAAAAAATTAACCTATGAAAACAAAATCAAAAGTTAAAGTCAAATTGCAAGATAACATTTGACTTTATCACTCTGAATGTCTAGTTTTAAATTAATCTTAAATGTCTAAATACTTAATTATTATAATAGTTTGATAATCTTTGTATGGTGTTATGTTTTATATTATAAAGGAGTTTTATAAGGATATTTGGTGTTTTGATTTTACATTTTCCTTCGTCTTTTTTTCTTGTGTGGAGTGATGCTTTCTTGTCCGCTGTCTTCTTCGCTTGAGCTGTTTGATGAGGAACTGTCACTGTCACTGCTTGATGAACTGGTATTAGATGAGCTATCTGACGCCACTCCAGTCCCTTGACTCATATCTACTGTACTAGCTACTTTGAACAAATCAGGTTCTTTGGCTTCTAGCACTTTCAACCATTTTTTGGAAAGTTTAGGTCTACCGCGTACTGTTTTGTGCCACACCACAGGGAAGTTTGTACGACTACAAAAATTCTGAGTTACAGCCACTGTGTCATCTAGGTTGAGGACAACATGCCACCACCCTCCGGGCACAAAAACTGTCTCTCCTGGTTTTTGTAGGATCTCCACCTTAAAATGAAATTTTAACTGATAATTAGTTTGTAGTAGAATATATTATTTGATATGAAATTATAAGCCCATCTACACTTGTGTTGTAATACTCAGATTAATGAATAAATTATCACAATAAAGCTGATAATTACAATATAAAACAACTTCAAACAACCAGTTTTTTTTAATAAATGCCTAACTAGAGGAAAATTAAATTTTTTTAACTACCAATATAAATTCACCACAATACAAACTGGTCATATTCTACTTGGGAATGCTGTGTTGCATCTGGATCTCTCATCATCAAATTATTTTATTACATTTTTCTATACAGTTTGCCGCAGTTTGATCTAGGGTTTATAAAATGTATATATTTATTAGTATCATTGTTCCTGGTAATGATAGTACCTAGCTAAAGCCTAGTTTGTGACAAGGGAAATATGTTTATAAAATCCTATATTGTTATTACCCTACTTAAATTTTTAATTTTTTATTCTACTTTAATGATTTTTTAATAAATGCTACATACCGGTTTAAATTCTTCTGGCCAACTATCTAGTTTAGTCTTAGGATAAATAAGTTTAAACCAAGTGACCGCCTCATCTCGCTGCTTCCCACCCATCAATCCCGTAACTTTTATCAGTTCCCGCGGAGTATGTGTGGGAAACAAACACCAACGTTTGTGGCCAAACACCAGAGCATTCCAGGCACTGGTACCTAGGGGATCTATGTGGATCCCCGTGCCTGAGCGCTGTGGTCCCATCACAAACCAACGGTATGGGGGCCTTCGCTCCTCCCCACAATACTTAAATAAATCATCTCTAAAATACAAAGGTATTTCATAATCCACTAACAGCTTTTTCCTGCGCAGATGCTCCCCAAAACTACTATCAAAAATATACAATGGACTATCATCATTAGTAGACTTCATATACTCTACATAATACTTCATTTTCATCTTAACACTATACCCCTCATTATCCTCGCCACATTTAAACTTTTGGTTTCTGTATTTCTTGGCAAGTTTCTCTGACGTCCACTTGGTATTTGCTTTCCAGTTGCCCTGCACATTGGTTATCACAACAGGTTTGTAAATGCTTTCATATTTCTCTATAAACTCTTGTGGGCTAACTTCAGACTCGTTAATTCTCTCTACATTGTCTTTAAATTGTAAAAACTCATCAAAATTTCCAGCATACTTTAACGCCACCCAGGCATGCTTGTCACCCAACTCTGTAATATGAAACAAAATGCTTTGTATAAGAAGGCCAAAACTACATACTAGAAGGCAGCCAGGATAAGTTTATTTTGTTAATTTTGTAACTTATTTATAACAAAAATCAACAGCACATTTCAATGTAAAACAAATTATATAAGTAGAAAATTGCTTACACAAAATATGTGAACCTAACAAAAAATTTAACATCTCTACCATATTTTGACTGCCTCCATAGACTAGTGCTTGCCCTTTGGCATTGTACCCAAAAGTTGTGGCTTCAATTCCCGCCCATGACAAAAAAAAAATAGTTCATTTTGCTGTACAGTTTGTCATGGTCTGGGTGTTAATAAAGATATTGTTGCTTCTGGTACACACAGTACAAGGAGAGAGCTTAGTGTGGCCAGAGCAATATTTTTGTGATGTCCTTCATATTATTATACTTTTGGAAAATATTTTTTATTTTAAAACAAAATTACCAAACTTTAGCTTTTGGTGATACAGGTATGATGTCTGTTATTGTAGTCAATGAGTGTCATGTTTTCTAAATCCATCCATTGTAGTTCAAAAATGGTCCTTTAAACCCACCATTAAAAATAGTACTATAATTAAATCAATACTACATTATTAATAAATTATGTAGTTCCTATTATTATTATTATAAAATAAAGTTTAAAACTAAACTTTAGGGCAAAATTTCACATACCCCAACTTGGTGAAAGGTGGGAATTCCATTTATATTTTAATTTAAATGTAATATACCATACCTGGTCTTGCTCTCTTTTTTACATCTTTGATACGTTTTTTTGATTTGTGAGATAATTTTAAAATGCATTCCATAATTTATTGTATTACAAAACTCGGCGAAAAATAAATTACAAACTGGCGAATTTAATTTGACAGCCGCCATTCAGTGGCCGCCATCAGCCATCACAGATTAAAAAGACCTTGCGGTCCGATTCACGCCAAAATCGATGTCAGCGCTGTCATCACCGGTCCGATTGGCGCTAACGATAGATGATATGACATACCTCACGGTCCGAATGGCGATAACACCGCTGTCAGCGCTGACGTTCATAATCACCGGTCCGATTCAAAAAGCGCGATGTAATCACTCACGGTACTATTAGCGTGCTAATGAATCGGACCAGGGGCCAGGGGCCTTACCAAAGAGCCAATCGATAATCGAATCGAAATACCCATCGAAAGCCAAATGTATGGGATTTGACGTTTCTTGGCGATCAAGCTCTACCCATAGAGTAAAATTCCTATACATTTTTACCGATCGATGCGGCGATTCGATTGGCGATCGATCGGTAAAAATGTATAGGAATTTTACTCTATGGGTAGAGCTTGATCGCCGAGAAACGTCAAATCCCATACATTTGGCTTTCGATGGGTATTTCGATTCGATTATCGATTGGCTCTTTGGTAAGGCCCCAGTAATTAAGCGCGCTCACAAGAACCTCTCTTGTATCTCCCTCTATCTTGCAACTAAAACATATGCTCCTCTCACTCTGTTTTAATGTCAAATAAAATGCCGTAACAAATTAATGAATTTTAATGTATTTTGTATATTTGTTTACATAAATACCAAAATAAATGAGAACATAACACTTTTAACTATCTACTTAATAATTATTTTAGGAATTTTATTACTTTTCTCAAAAAGATGTTTCTAGATAAATGTCATTCTGAC
>CAWUHH010000665.1:0-15714 GCA_963921915.1 Hyposoter dolosus | reverse complement strand
TAACAACTTGTGAAACTGTTTATAGATGGGTTATTAAGTCTATTGAAAACATCGCGACGGGCTAGCCACTTGTGCCGTCTAGGCGGTCTCGGGCGCCGTAAGGCACCCGTGATGATATGTATGTATGACTGTAATAATAGTTTATAATACACTAGCTGACACGGTAAATAATAATTTTGTTTTACCTACAAAGATGATGGTTTTCCGGCGCGTGAACATACTATAGTTGTCGTTGAAATAGGTAAACTCCAAGTTGATTCTACTTCCAACGACTGGCCTCGTGATTTATTTATGGTCATCGCAGAAACAAGTTGGATGGAAAATTTCAGTTACTTATAATATGTCTAAAATATTGAAAGAAGAAAAGTATGGTCGAAAGATCCTTGCCTTTCCAGACTGGTAAAAAAAAATTGTGACAGAGTGTGTGATATAAAGTAATTTTGTATGTGAACATTTCACATACAAAATTACTTTATATTATTTTTTAGCTTTTCTTTAGGACTTTCCCATTTTTTTTTCAACCATCTCTGTGTAATGGGCAAAGCCGTTTTTGAGTTTTAGCGGCTTTTTATTTATATTATCTTTATATAATTCTGCGATATATATAGAGATATTGGCTTAAAGTTTGCGTTGTCTAGGCAGTAAAAACACAATTAAAATCAATCTTTTTCTAAATAGTTGTTAGCAAAAACTACTTAAATTTTTGGACTTTCCAACTTTAATATATTAACATTACCTACTCATCACTTTATTTAAATAAATCGTAAAAACAAAATACATATAAAAAGCAATATGTTTTAGTAGAACGTAAACCTTAGCTCGCAGAAATATATCAGAAAAATATTCGTAAATCCATACGAATCTAAGAAAACTGTCGACTCCACTCAATATAAAATATACTCGTATATAAAATATAGGATAAATTTACGCGCAAATGGAATGACTTTTAGATATTTGGTATTGGTTTGTGCATAGATCCAGAAGTGCTGTAAATAATGACCTCGCTCTCAAAAGCGTTTTATAAATAATGTTGTAGGGTAACCATATCGTATCATTTACTTATCTCAGTTTTATTTTTTTACAGAAATTTTAAATAGGTAGGGTTTTAATACCAGTTAATGTTAAAAGCTTCTCGGCCTGGCATCGAAAGACTGCATTTTTTAGTTAAAAAATGAATTTATTTTTCTACAAACTCATACCTTGACTTCGACACACTTGATCCAACGTTTCTTCAACATCAGTATTTCTTCCCTGAAGTGACAGTGTGGAAGGCTACGATTCATCTACGGCTCTCTTATCTTCTTTAATTTATTGGACACGAAGTGTTCCGAGAAGCAATTTTCTGCAAGTTTGGAAATAGATAGAAGTCTGAGTGCAGGTGAGTTGTTCTGGCGAAATACTTTTTTCTTCTTCTTCAGACCGGGTCTCTTCTCGCGATTTTTTATATATTATAATTATAAAAGTTGCAGCCTTTTTCAACGTAATAAATTAACAGCCTCCTCGCATCCGAAAACACGCTAGCCATGACCTTTCCGGCAGATGCGATTGCCTTAGCCTTCTTTGGAATTTTCATCGACTGCTTGGACTTGATCGGAACCCTGTCAAAGCGGTCCAAACATATATGCCAATAATATTAACGCATTTGCTTTTGATTGGCATTCAGCAAATGCTGTACCCATCTTACGCAGGGCTCTTGCACCCCTAATTCTTTATCCAAGATATTTCGCACCCTTTCTTACAATATCCACATAGCCTCACCTATCTTACTTATCTTCAATCGCCTATCGTCCAGCACAATGTCATGCACTTTTTCGAATCGATCCGGCCGGTCTTTTAATCTCATTTACTTTTAAAACATATTTAAAAATCTCTTAAAAACATTTATCTCGGAATAAAGATTTCATTTTTATTTGCACCAGAATGTTTTGTACATACCTTAGTATGGTCAACCTACAGTTTGTTTTGAATATATACTACAAAGTGTAATAACTTTTGAATGAATCAAAGAATAGTCGTAAAAAGACATTCATATCGGAATAAAGATCACATCAGCTTTGGGTTTCACATTAGAACATTTTACGCTGTGTTAAGACATGGTCACCCTATAGTTAGTATTGAATATACACTACAAAGTGTAATAACTTGTGAATGAGTTAGAGAGTGGTCGTAAACAGACATTCATCTCGGAATAAAGATCACAACAGCTTTGGGTTTCACATTAGAATATTTTACGCTGTGTTAAGACATGGTAACCCTATAATTAGTATTGAATATACACTACAAAGTGTAAAAACTTGTGAATGAGTTAGAGAGTGGTTGTAAACAGACATTCATCTCTGAATAAAGATCACATCAGCTTTGTGTTTCACATTAGAACATTTTACGCTGTGTTAAAGGCATGGTCACCCTACAGTTAGTATTTAATATACACTACAAAGTGTAATAACTCGTGAATGAGTTAGAGAGTGGTCGTAAACAGACATTCATCTCGGAATAAAGATCACAACAGCTTTGGGTTTCACATTAGAACATTTTACGCTGTGTTGACATGGTCACCCTATAGTTAGTATTGAATATACACTACAAAGTGTAATAACTTGTGAATGAGTTAGAGAGTGGTCGTAAACAGACAATCATCTCGGAATAAAGATCACAACAGCTTTGGGTTTCACATTGGAACATTTTACGCTGTGTTAAGACATGGTCACCCTATAATTAGTATTGAATATACACTACAAAGTGTAATAACTTGTGAATGAGTTAGAGAGTGGTTGTAAACAGACATTAATCTCTGAATAAAGATCACATCAGCTTTGTGTTTCACATTAGAACATTTTACGCTGTGTTAAGACATGGTCACCCTATAGTTAGTATTGAATATACACTGCAAAGTGTAATAACTTGTGAATGAGTTAGAGAGTGGTCGTAAACAGACATTCATCTCGGAATAAAGATCACAACAGCTTTGGGTTTCACATTAGAACATTTTACGCTGTGTTAAGACATGGTCACCCTATAATTAGTATTGAATATACACTACAAAGTGTAATAACTTGTGAATGAGTTAGAGAGTGGTTGTAAACAGACATTCATCTCTGAATAAAGATCACATCAGCTTTGTGTTTCACATTAGAACATTTTACGTTGTGTTAAAGGCATGGTCACCCTACAGTTAGTATTGAATATACACTACAAAGTGTAATAACTTGTGAATGAGTTAGAGAGTGGTCGTAAACAGACATTCATCTCGTAATAAAGATCACATCATCTTTGTGTTATGCCATCAAAATGTAGTTACGCTGCGTTTATGTGGTACAGTCGAGAGCACAATTTCAGTATGCACAGCATGGATCACTGTGTGAGCATAGTACAGAAGATGGCAAGCACAATTTTATTTAAAAATCAACAAAACTGCAAGTATCAACAGAACTACAGCGTGTAAGATAAAAAAAATAAAGAATTGATGAAGTGTATATTTTGTTGCAGATATTGATTCAAGCGAGTATTTAAAATTAAACTTTTCACATATATTACCTACGACACAAACTACAAATAAATCTCCAGTATACAAGGCAATTACTATATAATACTTTATAATTTATAAACACCCAGACTAAGGCAAACTGTACAGGAAATACGTACTAATTTTGTTTTGCCTTGAATGGGAATCAAACCTATGACCTCCGGATACAGAACCACGCCGTAATTTTGTTTATAGAAACAAAATGTTTTCGATAGGAACTGCCCTGTAATACTGTTTCAAAACAAAGAGAGAGACAAAAGAGCCAAATGTATCTTGAAATGTGATGTTGACTGTATCGTATCTTCGTTTTGTTTCTCCAGTTAAACATTGACTTGAATTTAATGTCTTATTTCCGTTACATTACACTTCTATTATGTTTTGTTTACACTTACGTTTTTCTGAAGAAGGATATTATAATAAGAATAAGGATCTTTATTCTGTTTACCTTTCTTTAAAGTTATTCTCTGGTAAAACAAAGCCAACTGGATGTCGATTTTTTTTTTATTTAAACTCGAATATACCAAGAAGAACAAGTATAATATACATACACAAATACATATCATCACGGGTGCCTTACGGCGCCCGAGACCGCCTCGACGGCCCCAGGGTACCCAGCGGAGGGGTTTTAATCCCACCTCGTCGTAGCTGATGGTATGATTCTACCTACCTAAATATATTCACATACCACAAATGGTGGAGTAAGAGATCCTAAAAATCTGTAAAACAACTAATGTAAACCTTATTCCGTGAATAAAGAAAAAAAGAAAAAGAAAGAAATAAGTGGCAAGTTCGTTGCGATAGTTTGTATAGACTCAATAACCCATCTATAAACAGTTGCTCTCCGAGGCACTATAGTGATGTTGTCAAACAAATGTACATATTTTTTTTAATTAAAAACTCATTGGTACACACCGGGATTCGAACCAGGGACCTAAGTGTTTTTAAGTCCAAGGTCTAACCACCTTGGCCACCTCGTATATAATGGCATTGTCTTTCTGTTGTGGTAAAATGAAATTTGGAAAAGTAGTAAATCTTAGTGCTCAATGTTAGTGTTTGTAAAAGATTTATATAATGCTTAGTCCAGGTACAAACTAGGTCAGGAAATAATAATAATTATTATTATTTGCCAAAATATGGTACAGAAGAATGGTCTTAAAATTATTATTTTATGATCAGCATATTCTACCTTATTACAGGTGTGCAAAATATTAGCAAACAATCGAAAATTAACAAAAACCCCACAGGTGAACAAAAGCCGTAATTTACTAATATTATATACTTAATATAAAACATTAATTTAAAAACTAAAAAAATATATATATACCCAACAACATGCTAAGCTAATGCTTGCTCAAAATGACAATATAATGTAAATATATAGATATAAATCAACCTAGTCAAAGATCTTATAAAAGATAATTATTAAAGTAATCAAAATTAATATTAGGATTAACTTGTATATAGCAATTAATATATTTAATAATTTTTAAATTATACTTAAAGCATAGATTAGTTTAATTATTTAATATTAGGTCATAAATAATAATTAATACTATCTATTATTAGGCCGGAACAAGTAATCAAATAGAATGGAAATAAAACAATTAATTCAAGTGGGAGCAAGGTCTCTATAACTTCGTTAGACTGACCGACCGGTCTCGTTACCACCGCCCATACAGATGCAAGTAAAGTGACTTAGTCATGTTTCGATTTTAGCCTGTGGGTTCACCGGTTTTCAGGAGATTCCTGCATCGATTTCTTGTCGAGGTGAGAGTCTCCTATCATGATGCGGTTACGAAATGGATGGTTTAATTGACGATAAGGCAGCGAGTATATTAAAATATACTCGTAATGCAATTCGCCCTTGTCGCCGCCCATTTCGTAATCGCATCATTTAGCCGGCATAGTGGGAGCAATCAATGTTGTTTAAGAACAATTATTGATTGACCCCTTTCATGGATTTTGTAGGTCTGCTTACCACCAGCTAGATACAAAGTCACATGCCGTGCACCAATATAAAAACAATACTAGAATAGGGCTGTTGCTATTCTACTAATTATTTTTGTTCTATTTGATTTTATAGTAAACACTCTTCATATTCTTCTGCCTATTTAAATTCCATATGCGGAAATAGGACAGAATGTTCGATTAAACCGTATCTGTTACACGCTGTACTTTAGTTATTATTTACGATCGGTAAACTCGTAATAGTTTGAATTACAATTTGTGGAAATTCGATCGTTCAAACGTCAAAATATCCGATTTTATTCAAGTTAATAAATTGTATGTTGTTGTTGCTTATTATTTAGTACTATAAAAATGTTGATGTTGCCTCCGAATACCATCGGCGAAATGAGGACGTGTTAATCCCTCCGTTGGGTACCCTGAGGCCATTTAAACGGTTCTCGGGAGCCAAATAGGCACCCGTAATGGATGGTGGTATGGTATAAAGAAAGAAAGAAATACTTTATTAGTCGCACAGTAACATAACAACAACAAAGCATATATCACATAAAAATAAATGAAAAAAAAAAAAAATACACTAAAAAATAAATTAAACAATGAACTGCATTACCTAACTCACCGAGACAACCGATTAAGGGCACATTATGTTGCTTATAACGTGAGCGTTAGATTGTCAAAATAACGAATTCCGTTTTTAGCGCTCTCTCCTCCAATCAGCGAAGGTTACAAAACTACTCTGATTGGAGGAGATCACGCTAATAGCGGAAATGATATTAAAAATATTTTGTA
The DNA here is from genome assembly GCA_963921915.1 of Hyposoter dolosus. Classification (NCBI taxonomy): domain Eukaryota; kingdom Metazoa; phylum Arthropoda; class Insecta; order Hymenoptera; family Ichneumonidae; genus Hyposoter; species Hyposoter dolosus. The sequence goes on along the minus strand of CAWUHH010000665.1, from coordinate 9,437 downwards.
GATTTTATAACCTAACACATCTTCATTTATAGATAAATATCTAGGTATATAAATAAATCGCCGTTCGTTAGTCACGCTAAAACTCAAAAACGGCTTGGCAGATTTGAATATTTTATTACATATATCATCACGGGTGCCTTACGGAGCCCGAGACCGCCTAGACGGCCAAAGGCACCCAGCGGAGGGGGTTTTTAATCCCACCTCGTCGTCATTACCTTTCTAGGTCTGGTAACGGATTAAGCATGACTTTTTTACTGTTGGTACTCTAAAAGGACGATAGCAACAACTGGGTTAATATAAATAATATGAAGGACATTACACACATATTGCTCTGGTCACAAACTAAGCTCTAGGCTTGTACTATGTATACCAGAAATCAACGATATAATACATATTATATGATATAAAAAACCAAGTCATGAGAAACTGTACAGAAAAACGTACTTACACATACATACATATCTTCACGGGTGCCTTACGGCGCCCGAGATCGCCTAGACGGCCCCAGGGTACCCAGTGGAGGGGTTTTAATCCCACCTCGTCGTAGCCGATGGTATGAGTATACACCGAACAAGTGGCTAGCTCGACGCGATGTTTTGAATAGACTCAATAACCCATCTATAAACAGTTGGTATAGTGAAACCGGGACCGACAGCTTAACGTGCTCTCCGAGGCACTATAGTGGAGTTGTCAAACAAATGTACGTACATTTTGAAATTAAAAACTCATTGGTACACACCGGGATTCGAACCAGGGACCTAAGTGTTTTTAAGTCCAAGGTCTAATCAACTCGGCCACCACGTATATGAATGAATATTTTATTGATTTGGTTTAAAAAGGACAATTCTAAATAAAAGCTGAAAAAATTATATTAGGCAATTTTGTATATAAATGACGGTCCACGTAGCGATTGTTTATTTTGATCTGTCATTTATTACTATTTTCCACCACATTACCACTGTAAAAAGACAAGGATCATTCGACCATACAACTATAATTTAAGTGACTATTATATCTGTAATCTGCCACTATTTTAGTTTAAGCGACTACAATTTATGGTGCCACTGAGTTTTGCGATGACCCGTTGGTAGTTTGCGTAAAGCTATGATATGTGTAGGTGTTACGAAATTCAATGGGTCTGCTTCTAGTTTATCATAAATTTTAGTTTTTATTACTATTATGTAATTTGAAAGTAAAAACTTACCTGTGGTTATTTTTTTAAATAAAGAATATCACTGGCAGTACAACGAGGAAATTCTGCCTTAATTCCTGTCATTATTATTGAAAATGCACAAGATCGCTTATGTAAATTATAAAGAAGAACCTTGGCTGAAGTCCCTTATTTTGTTTTAAATCTAAGGATTTTTCAAAAAAATCCTTGTATAACTTCCTTTACACAAATTACAGACCCGTCATATCCCTGTAATTAATCGGTATATTTTCCAGTGGATTTATAATTAATAAGTAAATTCATTTAGACCCTAATTTGACGTACGAATGAGTAGCTTTCATTTCGTAGTCATATTTCAATTTGACATTTAATTTTCTTAGAAGTTCCTTGATTAATATTTCAGCGAGTCAAAGTTAGTTAGGTATATTTTATATTTAATTTTTCTGTCTGTGTTCTTTCATTTGTCTTGATTTTTTATTTTATTTAAATACACTATGGATGTAAGACCACTAATTGTATTTAAAACTTAAGGTACGTTTGTACATTTGCAATAATAATTGAACAGTCACTGAAAGTTTAAAATTTGGATATGGGTGTACATAGTGTAAATATACTTGTCTTGTCTACATATACATACATAAATATCATCACGGATGCCTTACGGCGCCCGAGACTGCCTAGACGGGCTCAGGGTACCCAGCGGAGGGGTTTTTATCCCACCTCGTCGTAACCGATGGTATGAATCTACACCGAACAAGTGGCTAGCTCGCCGCGATGTTTTTTGAATAGAATCCATTTTAAAACAGTTTCACAAGTTGGTATAGTGAAATCGGGACCGACAGCTTAACGTGCTCTCCGAGGCACTATAGTGGTGTTGTAAAACAAATGTACATACTTTTTTTAATTAAAAACCCATTACACATTTAACACAGTTTAATTCAAAGCATCGCGATGAGCTAGCCACTTGTTCGGTGTAGACTCATACCATCGGCTACGACGAGGTGGGATTAAAACCCCTCCACTGGGGCCTTCTAGGCGGTTTTGGGCGCCGTAAGGCACCCGTGATGAAATATGTATGCGTGTGTCATTGGTACATACCGGCATTCAAACCAGGGACCTAAGTGTTATTAAGTCCAAGGTCTAACCAACGCGGCCACCACGTATATAAATTGTCTACATATTTTTTTCTGTATTTTAATTTAATAACTAACACTTTAAATATACTGTACCTACCTATCTGTCCAAAAATCAGGAACCGCGATACTAATGAATACTTATTATATTTTATATAAAATTAAAAAAAAAAATGTAATGAAAAAAATCCTGGAGGGTGGACTCGAACCCACGAACCTCGCTATAGCGGCAAGGCGCTCAACCGCTGAGCCAACCAGGTCCCAGCCAACCCTCACGAATGTTGTCTTTGCTTGTTATCTACTTGTACACAGACGCCCTCTATTAGCTTTCTTCTAATAACTTTATGCAAGTGAAGTCAGAAGTCCTAGTTTATAATACTAGATGTCGTCTGTTTTATGTTTATTTTTTCAGGTTCGTGGGTTCGAGTCCCACCCACCAGGATTTTTTTCATTGCATTTTTATCTTTATAAATTTAATTTAAGATTATCCTAAGTCCCAGTTAATAAGGAATTTATAAAAATGCATAATTATTATATTTTATAAATACTCAGCCAATAGAATACAGAACAGAACCCACGATCTGAGGATGCAACGATCTGTTTAAAACTATCAAAGATAGAAAAAAATAGTGAAAAATATATATCTCAACCATAACATGAAATGTTTTCTCGGAACTACTGTAATACTTCGTATAAGCTCAGATTAAACAATAAAAGAGGCAATGTTGGGGAACGAAGCAATAATACTCAACGGTCGGGGATAATAGAAATAATATTGGATGCTATCGATTCTGCTTTGTAACACGAAAACAATGAGGTTAATGTATCTGAAGAAGGGGAATAAGATATTTCTTTACACTGAAGTTAAGATAAGGCATTAACATCTTACTAGGTACTCTTACGTTTTGGTAAAAAATAGGTATCAGGGGCGCCGGCTTTTCGATTACCTCGTGGGTGGGTGCTCATTTTATAAACTTACAGAAGTAGGACTAATAGATGATGCATATTATGAACTTACAGAAGTAGGACTAATAGATGATGCATTTTATGAACTTACAGAAGTAGGACTATTAGATGATGCATTTTATGAACTTACAGTAGTAGGACTAATAGATGATGCATTTTATGAACTTACAGAAGTAGGACTAATAGATGATGCATTTTATGAACTTACAGAAGTAGGACTAATAGATGATGCATTTTATGAACTTACAGAAGTAGGACTATTAGATGATGCATTTTATGAACTTACAGAAGTAGGACTAATAGATGATGCATTTTATGAACTTACAGAGGTAGGACTAATAGATGATGCATTTTATAAATTGCAAGATCTATGTTACATTACATAAATTGTCCCCTATGTCCTTTCCAGGGTATTCAACTATCTCCATACCTATTTATATCTAAATCAGCTCAGCGCTTTAAGTGTGAAAAGTTGTGAAACAGAAAGAAATACAGAGTTAATTTTGAATTTATAATTTTAGTAAGTAAGTATGCATATAAAACCGAATACTGATCCATTTTTATGTCTGGTCATGGATGCCTGCATCCACTATTTAGCTTTTATGGGTGCTCTTGCCCCCGACCACCCACGGAATCGGCGTACCTGGTAGGTATAATTTTGATAAAGGTAAAAACATTTTCCATACATTTAATCGTGTCTACTAAACTGTTATATTGAACGAATGTATGGAACAGCTTTTTATCTCTTATAAAGGTAGGTACTACACATGAATAATTATAAGAAATACTTTTATTATGGGACCAACTCGCCCGATCTTGTTACCACCACCGGCCATACAGATGAAAAAACGTTTCGGTTTTAGGCTGTGGGTACACCGGCTTTCCGAAGACTATTGCATCGATTTCTTGTCGAGGAGGTAGTCTTCTTTTAGGGTGCGGTAACAAGCCTGGCAGTTAACTTGACGATAAAGCAGCAAGGTCACTAAAGTTGAGTCGTAATCAATCTGTCGTTGTCGCCGCCCATTTCGTAATCGCATCATTTAGCTAGCTTAGTGACCAATCAGATTTTGTAGGTCTGATTACCGCCAGGTAGATACAAAGTCAGATGCCGTGTTCCTGACTGACCATAATCGAGAAGTTTTTCTAGAACCCTGTGAAATCTAAATCATATATTTTGGTCTAAGGTACTGTACATGTGATAGTTATAAATACCTACCCCTTGTCACGATGGAAGTTTAAATTTGTAGCTTCTTACAGTAAATTTTATTCACTGTCATTCATCATAATCAGCCATAGGACGTCCACTGCTTGACAAAAGCCTCTCCTATAGATTTCCAAAAAGACCGGTTGGAAGCGGTTTGCATCCAGCGATTCCTGCGGTCTTAATAAGGTCGTCTGTCCACCTTGTGGGTGGACGTCCTACACTGCGCTTGCCGGTGCGTGGACTTCATTCGAGAGCTTTACGGTCCCATCGGCCATCATTTCTGCGTGCGATGTGCCCTGCCCACTGCCATTTTAACTTGCTGATTCGCTAGGCTATATCGGTAACTTTGGTTCGTCTACGGATCTTCTCATTTCGGATTCGATCTCGTAGAGAGACTTCGAGCATAGCCCTCTCCATTTTGTCTAAAAGAATTTGCTTTCCTGTCAAGTTTTTGACAAATGTTAGTCTTTCTTGGGATCAACTGGCGACTGTACTATAGGAAGCAAGATGTTGATTGATCACCGGAGCGTTTTACACAAATAAATCTATATTTTACTGTATTATACAGAGTGAAAAAGATAAATGCCGTAATTGGGGGAAATCCTAAATATTGATGATGACAAATTTTACTTAAATAAAAGATTCTTTTATTTTTTTAAATAAGTTAAAATATATTCAAAGATATTAGAATAACTTTGTAAATAAACGAAAAAGCACAGTTCTTAAAAGATAGTTTAAGAGTTCTTCTATATATTTTCAAAAAATATAATTTGCACTAATAAAATTTGGAATATTATATGTGCTACGTATCATCATATCGTCTTATAACCTAGATGCCTTTTATACGTACCTACCGTGTATAGGCATCTGGAGCCGGCATAGTGGGTGCAACCAATGGTTCTCCGACATTGAATCTGCTTTCCATCATGTGATGATAAAAAATTTGACTCGTTGAGAGATCCAATTTTTTCCTTCTTAATTAAACTTACTTAAAAACTTTCCATTGTATGTTTGACTTATACTCTTTTACTTAGACCAATTTTTTTTCTATATCGCTCAATAAAATTTCTAACTTTTTAAGTAAATCGGTCCAATAGTTCTCGAAGAGATTTTAGAATAATAACTCACCAAAACAACACTTTAGCATCCACCTCATCAATACTGAATTTTAATCGAATATTATCGACGGATGTTTATTTAGAATTAAGATCGTTCAGAACGATTAGTCGAGATCGTTTGGACAAATTCACTGAGACCTTACGAAGTTTAATTTCGTTCGAAAGCAATAACTGAGCGGTAATCCAGTTCATTTAGCATTTAGCCTGGATTGCACTATGTTAATAAGTTATTTAACTTTAAACTGATAAGAATAAATTATGCAGAATATGTTTACACATATACTAAGTTTTAGGATTGTACTATGTGTATAAGATACTATTATACATATTTTTACCAGACGGCAAACTGTACAAAAAAACCTACTATTTTTTTTGTGAAAAAATAGTTTACGACCTATTCTAGACAGCCTCCGTAGATTAGTGGTTGCGCATTTCGCGTTGTATCCGGAGGTCGTGGGTTCGATTCCCACCCATGCCAAAAAAAAAAGTAGTACGTGTTTTCTGTACAGTTTGTCATGGTCTGAGTGTTAACAAAATATAATATGTGTTATTAGAGCTTACAAGCCTATTATTAGAGCTTAGTTTGTGACCAGAGCAATATTGTGTAAATTGTCCTACATATTATTATTATATTATTATTCTTAGACCTACCGAATATGCACAAAAACATTTATAAAAATCGGTAAAACCGTTTCGGAGGAGTTTGGATACAAACACTGTGGCACGGAATTTGATATATTATATAAGATATATAATTATTTATTATATCTACAAGAATCTTCCAATAACTCACTCAATGCAAAAAAATCCTGGCTTACTCTTTCCAATTCATCGCACACGTTAGAGTATCAATGAAAAATATTAACGTGCGAAGGGGTCCTTAATTAAATTCCTCGTGTACCATCATATACATCCTATACTGTCAATGCCTTTAGCGGGATTATTAACACTTTTTTTTCATCAGGATTCATTATACCGGGATAATGGAAACTCTAGAATTACATCATGTATTTCGCAAAAGAAAATTGTACCGTTAATATAATTGTTGTATATTTTTTTTTTATTTATTTATTGGAGCAAGTGATTTGAAAATGTTGTTTAAAAAAACTATTAATGTTATACCTAATTTGATTTTATTTTTGTTTATTATAATATGAAATTAAACTTACATCATTCTTATTGAAAACTACAAAAAAAAAGTTAATATCTGATTTAGGTCCCTGGTTCAAACCTCGGGATGTACCAATGAGTTTTTAATATTAAGAAATACCTATTATCTTTTAAAAGTGGTCCCAGTCTAGTTGTTAAGTCACTGCGCGATAACAAGGTTAAGCAGATGACAACAAGGCCGGGTCTGTAATGCGTTACCGCTTTATACAACGAGGATATACCATCATAAACACTGCATCAAGCTTGTTTGGTGTTACTTTTGTATACCATCGGCGAAATGAGGATGGGTAAATACCTCCACTGGGTACCCTGAGGCCGTTTAAACCAAGAAGCTAAAAAAACGCGCGGACGGGCACGGTCTTTACCTTCATGGTTTAAACTGTTTTCGGGAGCTAAAAAAAAGGCCCCCGGTATGGGATTTCATTTAATTTTATGTAGCGTTACGTTAATAGGATTTCAACACTCATGACAGATCCTCAGATACATGTCACCCCACACGAAATATAAACATCAAATTTCTTTTGTTCCAGGTGATATCAGCAATATCTGTGTTCTTCATTTGTGTGTCAGTCCTATCATTCTGCCTAAAGACCCATCCAGAACTTCGGGTGGCGAACCCCACGGATGCCCCCCTGGTGTTACCAGATAACAGTACCCAGGTGGAGGTACCCATGGCAGAGGAGACATTTCAGCCCTGGCAGGAGACTGGACAACCTCATGTGATGTTTTTTTACATCGAGCTTGTTTGCAATGTGTGGTTCACTATTGAACTTTTGGTGCGATCAGTGGTAAGTAGCTATTTTGTTATTCATATAATATATCATCACTGTTCGGTATTGATAATACTCTATGGATGTTTTAATCTGTGGTCATGACAGTTCAGGGGCTCTAGAGAAAAATCAGGCGAGACGACGTGTCGTGTCGCCTTCAATCAAAACTGTATAGACTTTGGCAGGTGACAGCGTACCTCACGCCTACTGTCACTGTCAAAATACATACATTTTTGACAGAGGCGACGTGTCGTGTCGCCTTCAATCAAAACTGTATAGACTTTGGCAGGTGACAGTGTACCTCACGCCTACTGTCACTGTCAAAATACATACGTTTTTGACTGAGGCGACGCGACATGTCGCCTCGCCTGCTTTTTCTCTAGAGCCCCTGTTTGTGTGTTCAAGATGGTGTTTTTGGTACTGAGTTCTGTTGTGCGGCCTTCTAGTTTATTGAATACTTTAATTATATTGTGTGTAGTGTTTCGTTCGCCAAGTATTTAGGCGCCTACAAATAATTGTCAGATTTGTCACGCTGTGAATTTGGTGTCATCCAACGTAGTATTGTTATTTGTCTGAATAGTAATTGCGTGGCATGTTAGTGGTTCAGAAGATAACTTAGATATTGCATTCCTTGGGTACCCAGGAAACTCGTCGCTGAAGTTGCCACAAGAGCCACCATTCAGTAAGTAAGTCATTTTTGAACTTATTTTTAGCGGTGCGTAATGCACCCGTGCTTGAACCCTGGACTAGTTCTTCTCTTTTCCTGGCTTCTCGCACAATCACCATCAGGTAAATACTGGACATGGGCCTCTCCTAAGCCACGACAACGATGCTAATCCTATGTAATTTGCACCCAAGTATGCCTCTCCAGCGGAAGCAGGTTATCAAATAATAGTAGATTGTAGGATATTAAATGGTTATTATAAATATATTATTATATATAGATATATTTCTAATTACCATTTAATATAGAAATAATTTCAAGTACTCTATTGCACGAGAACTGATAGTAACGTCTTTAGATTTAAACAAATAATGCAGCACTACGCATGACTAAACACCGACCGGTGTGGTGGTTCCAGCACAAAATGTCACTCTGTTCATTTAAATTTGTTTTTAGATTGTTTACTATTGACAAATTAGCGACATCAAAACGAAGTTTAACTTCTTGTGTATACGGAGTGCGTTTAGACGTGAAAACATCACTATCAGTTCTCATGGAATAGACCTGCTGCTGGGTGATTATGCATACAACGCTAAGCTAAACTTTAATCGATTCAATTCTGATGAAACATGATACAATTCTGGCGTAATGAAAACCTGGTAACATTGAAAATTGTAAGACAACTACGTCATTTTGGTTAAAGTTTAGCTTAACGTTGTGCGGCGTAATAGGCCTACTGCGGGTGTTCTAAACCGTTCTATTATTATTTCGTTCTAGGACGATGGGTGCTACTATCTTGAAAATTTGTGTAATACATGCTCTTTTTATATCTAGGCTTTATCAGTCGACTGATGAAATATATCTCTAGAAGTAAATCTCCACAATATAGGTATCGTGTTAATTTTTATTTGAAATATTTTATTTAGATTTATCCTCTATCTTGGGAACGCAAATAAAAGTATAATGTTGAATGTAAAAGACAGCCTCCGTAGACTAGTGGTTGCGCCTTTGGCGCTGTATCCCGAGGTCGTGGGTTCGATTCCCACCCATGGCAAAAAAATATTAGTACGTTTTTTTGTACAGTTTGTCATGGTCTGGGTGTTTATAAAAATATAATATGTATTATATCGTTGCTTATGGTACAAATAATACAAACCTAGGGGTTAGTTTGTGACCAGAGCAATATGTATAATTATTCCCACATATTATTATTATTTATGTTTGTGTATATGATAACATTA
>CAWUHH010000664.1:0-11718 GCA_963921915.1 Hyposoter dolosus | reverse complement strand
ATCCCGGAAAGAAACTTAGCTATTTAGAGCTCTATGTCATTTTCATCATCTCTATGTCTTATTTATTTTACCATTTTAATGTTATGCATGCCAATTACAATCTTACACATCTTTAATGTACTCATAATTATTTGTAATTGTTTGTAATAGGTAATTAGTATTTTTTTCTGATAATCAGTATAAGTTGTTAATAAGGTTGGGATCCTGGAGATCTGAGGCTTTGTGCCTAATTCAGGCTCCAGTTTCACAAACTTTGTTTCAAATGATGTTGTGAATTATCTATAAGCTTTTTTGTGAGAAATAAATGAATTATTATTATATTATTATTTTAAACAACAAACCTCAATTAAAATAAACCAGACTGTGTTGTACCTTTTAGACATAATAAATAACCTAAATTTGAGTACTAATGGCTAATGTATCAAGCTATCGTAAATATCGTACGTGGAATTTCGATGCACTCCTGTTTCATATTTCATGGGGGTAGCTTTAACCAGCACATCCAATTAACAGTGCTTGTCGGCCGCGAGTACTGAAAACTGACAAGAGTAGAAAGGGCGACGCTCGAAGTATTTTTTGGACAACTTTATTTTTTGTCTTTAAGCATTCACAATATTTAGCTTGTACATATTATAAGTGTAGCATAAACCCTATAGAGCCTACATAAGTTTGAAGCAAGTATCTTTGTAATTATATGAACGACTAAAACTTTTAACCTAAGAATTATATAGTAGGTAGGTACGTATTTACAAAACATATATCATCATCATCATCAGCCTATCGCAGTCCACTGCTGGACATAGGCCTCTCCCAAGACACGCCACTGATCCCTATCCTCCCCTCTTCGCATCCAGTCTCTGCCAGCCACCCTCCGCAGGTCATCAGTCCATCTAGCTGCGGGGCGTCCTACGTTACGTGCGCCAAGACGTGGTCTCCACTCCAATATCCGCCTGCTCCAACGGTTATCCATCCTGCTCCAACGGTTATCCGTCCTGCGACAAATGTGACTGCCACTTCAGTTTACTAACTTTCAGAGCTATGTCGGTGACTTTAGTTCTCTTACCAATATCCTCATTCCTGATTTTATCCATAAGAGAAACTCCTAGCAAAGCTCTTTCCATAGCTCGCTGAGCGACATTGAGTTTGTGGACCAGCCTTGCTGTAAGTGTCCACGTTTCAGCCGTATGTCATCACTGGTAGGACGCACTGATTAAAGACTTTTGTTTTCAAACACTGCGGTATGGCTGACGTAAGGACGTGGCGTAGCTTCCCGAACGCTGCCCAGCCTAACTGCACCCTTCTGTCGGCTTCACTCTCGGAGTTGTTCTTACCGAGGTTTAGGATTTGGCCCAGGTAGATGTATTCCCGAACCACTTCGAGAGTTACACCAAGTTGTCCAAAATGACGGGTCTCGGAATGACCTGGTCGTTGAACATAACCTTGGTCTTTTCCAGATTCATTCCGAGACCCACCCGTATAACATATATATCTATATAAAAAGACAGGTCCTGTCTGTCTTATAAGTACTGTACTTACTCACCATTACCCAGACTAAATTACTAAATTCTACTGGAGTGAGAAATATGAAATTTATGTTATAAAAATATGAGAAGCATTTGGACAGTGGACAGAAAAGGGAACAAAAAAAAGAGGAAAAACATATTTCTGGAAGTTAATATGTCGGTAACAGTAGGAACTACAAAGTACTTAAATTTTGTTACATTTGGTGAAAAAAAAAATAGGTGTTCAATATTTTCTGCTAATTTCAACAAGGAGAGGTGTAAAAAGCTTAAGAGTGTTTTTACATACGTTTTATATCTCTGTAACGAAACTTGAAAATTTTTATAGTCTATTAATATTATGTCATCATCATCAATATCATGTTATCGGTTTGATCTCTGAGTCAAATATAACAAAAAACGGTTCTTGAGACAATATAGCCAATTTTTAAAAATCTTGTAGTTTAAAATATTTTTTTTTAGTAGTTTGCATCTTAGAATAATAAGTATTAGGTACATAATACGTGAACATGCAATGGCACTATAAATAAACTTAACTAGGTATCTATATTAAGGTCTAATAAATAATGAACTACCTTATGTAAGATTAACTAGTCCACCTATCTATTAATTTAATTCAGGTCTATGGGCACGAGGCTGGGCGGTCATTTATAATAAACTAGAAATATCAATGGCCTTGATGACTGACGCCGCGCCACGCCGAAACGATCAGAATGCAACTGTCGCAATCCATTCCACTGCACTTTGCGTATTTCAAATTTTGTTATAACTGTACGTGGTGGCCTAGTTGGTTAGACCTTGGACTTAAAAACACTTAGGTCCCTGGTTCAAATCCCGGTTTGTACCAATTAGTTTTTAATAAAAAAAAATATGTACATTAGTTTGACAACACCACTATAGTGCCTCGGAGAGCACGTTAAGCTGTCGGTCACGGTTTCAATATACCAACTTGTGAAATAGATGGGTTATTGAGTCTATTCAAAACATCGTGACGAGCTAGCCACTTGTTCGGTGTAGACTCATACCATCGGCACGATGAGGTAGGATTAAAACCCCTCCGCTGGGTACCCTGGGGTCGTCTAGGCGGTCTCGGGCGCCGTACGGCACCTGTGATGATACATACATTATAACTGTAAAAACCTCATAAATAAAAAGACAATGCTCAATAAAAGCTAGTCCACCTATGATTGACTCAGATCTGTGGGCACGAGGTCCGTGCGTCTATTTGCAAGAAGCTGATTGTATTGATGGCCAAGATGACTAACGCAGTGCGCGCCGCCGAAACGAACAGAATCCAACTGTATAGGTCTATTACCATACTGCTCTTTGCGTTTGCGTTTAAATGTTGTGATAGGATCATTAACCTTTAACTGACGACCTATACGTTTTACAGACATCAATACTTTTTCAAACACAAAGTAAAAAAACAATATTAAATAAAAGGTTTAATAAAAATAAACAACTATCTTAAGTAAGACTAACTAGTCCACCTATCTACTAATTTAATTTAGGTCTATGGGCACGAGGCTGGGCGGCTATTTGCAATAAGCTGGAAATATCGGCGGCCCTCATGACTGACGCCGCGCCACGCCGAAACGATCAGAATGCAACTGTCGCATAGATCCATTACGATACTGCACTTTGCGTATTTCAAATGTTGTGATAGGGTCATTAATTTCGTTTAGTATTCGTACTAGCTGGTAGAGTCAGGAAAAAATTTAGTTAGCCACATTTTTTTTATTTGATAATTTATTTTATTCAAAGTAAGTAAATTTACAACATGATATTACTGGTTACCAGTGGATCACTAGGTTTAAGACATGTATAGTATTCATTACTACGAATTAACAAATTTGCTTTTTTAAATATATGGTTGATGATTGAAGTTGTTCACAGTATCATTTGTATAATAATAAATTATATTATTACTTACAGACGAGTTTAAATAACATTCTTACCTAATTAATTAAAAAGACTTAATAAATTAAAAGTATAACAATACACAATATACGCTTTTTATACACAAGTATAAAAAGCGGCCCCAGACTAGTGGCTAAGTCACTGGTAATGTCTAAGTCGATGGGTGACAGCTTTATACAACGAGGCAATTTCATCATAAACACCGCAACAAGCTCGCCAGTTGTTAGATGTTGCCTCCGAATACCATCGGCGAAATGAGGACGGGTTAATCCCTCCGCTGGGTACCCTGAGGCCGTATAAACGGTTATCGTGAGCCAAATAGACACCCGTGATGGTATTTATTATTATACAAATACACAAGCTTAATTATCGAAATATTTAGGTAGGTATTCCTTTTTTATTAAAAATTGTAGTAGTTAATTATAATCTATATCTCTATCGTAAATATTTAAATATCCTCTGCCATCTAGTATCAAAAACTAGGACTTTTAACTTCACTCGTATAAGAGTTATTAAAAGAAAGCTAATAGAGGGCGTCTGTGTATAAGTAGATAACAAGCAATGACAAAATTCGTGAGGGCTGACTAGAACCTGGTTGGCTCAGCGGTTGAGCGCCTTGCCGCGATAGCGAGGTTCGTGGGTTCGAGTCCCGCCAACAGGAATTTTTTCATTGCATTTTTATCTTTAAAAATTTTAATATAAGATTATCCTATAAAAAGGAATTTATAACAATGCATAAATGTAAATATTTGATAAAATTTATATAATTGTATCTCATATTTCAAAATTTATAGTACAAGAGTATTTTGTGCAATTAGCTAATGAAGAGGGAATTGAAAATGTGTCCTTGCTAAGAGTGGTTCGAGTGGGATGCAATTGTTTTTGCTTTATTATTATTCGTATTACTATGTAGGACCTACTTTACTAATAATATCTAAATATCTAGTAGCGCTACCTCTTTTATACATTATTTCACTTACTGTAAAATGGATCGCTTGTTTTTTCGACAGTACAAATAAACCGTTCTCATTGGTGGATCCCTAAAGTGTAAGTGAAAGACTGTTTAACAAAAACGCATGGTAGAGTTTAATATTCGTTGTCCACTTTAGTAAATTTATATAAACTATTTTACTAAAGTGCGCAACAAAATAAATTTATAACAAGCAATAAATCATGAAAATCGATAAATATCGGTTTTCAGCGACCACCTGATCTCGTGCAATCGGTAAAGCGATCGAGTTTGCATTGAATTGTGGTGTCACCTGAAGACATCGTTTGTCTGGCGAACCGGAAATGGATAGCGTTTTATTGAAAATAGTTTTTAGAAGATGTAGTTATTGACTAATGACGTTATTACAAAAGTTATATATATGACGTTATTAAAAGTCATAACAGTGATAATTATCTATTCATATAATAAAATTGTAAATGAAAAAATATGTAAGTACGTTTATCTGTTTAAAAAAAAATGCGGATTGGACTCTAAATTTTATAATATAAAGAACAATAATTTATTGCTTTTTGAATTCGCGTGTCTGTTTGTCGGGGCATCACTTAAAAACTACCGGACCGATTTATGCGGTCTTTTTTATTGGATAGCTATTAAAATGTAAAAACAATATTATTAAATTAGCTCTGTAGGTAAAGTGGGTATATTATATTTCGATATCTACATACAATACATACATATCATCACGGGTGTCTTACCGGCCTAAACGGCCCCAGGGTGCCCAGAGGAGGGGTTTTAATCCCACCTCGTCGTAGTATGATGGTATGAGTCTACACCGAACAAGTGGCTAGCTCGTCACGGTGTTTTGAATAGACTCAATAACCCATCTATAAACAGTTTCACAGGTTGGTATTGTGAAACCGGGACCGACAGCTTAACGTGCTCTCCGAGGCACTATAGTGGTGTTGTCAAACAAATGTACATACATTTTTTAATTAAAAACTCATTGGTACACATCGGCATTCGAACTAGGGACCTAAGTGTTTTTAAGTCCAAGGTCTAACCAACTCGGCCACCACGTATATATGTGTACACGTATGGACATACAAGGAGTTTAAATAACAGGTTGTTTGTGTTTTAAGAGTTTTTTTTAATACACCAGATAAAAATAAATGTTCTATGAAGCAAAGTTGGATAAATTTTAATTACATAAAACTGAATTAAAATATTTTCGATTTATCTGAAACAAATAAAGTGTGTTAGATGTGTTCCTTACTAGGTAAAATATATAAATTGAAGCTATAAAATTTTATTGCCAAATATTTCGTCTCTCTTTGGAGCGGCGTCATCAGTGACAGTCCAAAGAGACGCGAAATTTTTGGCAATAATTTTTTATAGCTTCAATTTATATATTTTACCAAGTAAGAAATATTTTCGATTTTAAATTTAATTATTGAGAAATTTAATTATTTTCGTAAAAAGTTGAAATTGTGTCATGTTTTTGGCAACTATAGAATTTCGTAGGTAAGTAAAAGTACTGGCTCCCAAAATTATACCTATCAATTGAGGTTTTAAATATATAATGAAGAGACATACGCGGACATGGTAACATGATGGTTATTGATAACCTTATTAAAAGAAGGTATCTATGAAAAAAAAATACTTAGCTAAGTATTTTTTTTTTATAAACTCGTTCACGAAGTTGCTGACACCAGCTACTATATAATATACTCTTATTTTAGTTAGATGTATTTTCGTTACGCGTTTAAAGAATGAAAAATAAATATATATTTACACTCATCGAATTTACCTAACATTTAATTAAATGTTTTCGAAGGCATAATGTAAAATATAAAAAACAAATCTTTCAGTCTGTATGCGATATCAGACATGAGAGGGGTTTATAAATACTATGTAGGTCCGTATTAATATACTACTCCCGTGTCTGACATCTGACTTAAACATCTAGGTGAAATACGATTACTAATCCTATACCATGTAGCAAGGTAATCATGAATTAATTGGCTATTTCGTTTTGTTTTAAAATGAACTCTGTGTAGAGGAGTTATTTTAACGAAACAGGCCAATTTCATTATAACTGAAGGACGCTGTTAAAACAGTCTCTTTGAATGCAAAATATAGTATCGATTACAATTTAAAATTCTTTTCCGTTCGATGTTTGAATTATAAATGAAAACAGAATTAGTTTTATCTTTTTTTTTGTCGATATCGACAGACTGAAATCAGTCTGTGGATTCATTACTTATGATCTCCGACTATCATAGTGTGGTTACAAAACGATTTAATTATTGATAAATCAGATTATAATTCTGCAAATTTTTTTTTTTTTTCGTCTCCGTATTTGGTAAATTAATATTAATTACAAACATTAGTACAGTATAACTGTTAAGTGCCCTGCTGCCACATTCTGTTTCTTATAACGTGAGCGTTAGATTGTCAAAATAACGAATTCCGTTACTGGAGTCGACTTTACAACCATACAAACGTACTTGTAACATTGGAAGTAACGTACTTATAAATCAGATTATAATTCTGCAATTTTTTTTTTTTTTTCGTCTCCGTATTTGGTAAATTAATATTAATTACAAACATTAGTACAGTATAACTGTTAAGGGCCCTGGAGTCGACTTTACAACCATACAAACGTACTTGTAACATTGGAAGTAACGTACTTATAAATCAGATTATAATTCTGCAATTTTTTTTTTTTTTCGTCTCCGTATTTGGTAAATTAATATTAATTACAAACATTAGTACAGTACAGTTAAGGGCCCTGGAGTCGACTTTACAATCATACAAACGTACTTCCAATGTTACAACATGGCTGTTAGTTCAAATTTTTTTTTAATGTTCATAAAAATCTTTCTTTTGTGGGTAATATTTTTTGTATTGTAATATTACAAACGATTGTTTTCTGATTTCGAAAAAAAAAAAATACATTGACAGCCAAAAATATTATTTTAATTCTGCAACAAACAGTAATCGAATATTATTAAAGTGCGAATGCTAATTTTGTATGGAGAACGCGGAGTTCGCGATTACGAATGCAGAATGTAGATCTCCGATTATGATTTTTTATATAAAACCCAATAATCTATACTAATATTATAAAGCTGAAGAGTTTGTTTGTTTGTTTGTTTGTTTGAACGCGCTAATCTCAGGAACTACTGATTCGAATTGAAAAATATTTTCGTGTTGGATAATCCATTTATCGAGAAAGGCTATACAACATCACGCTACGACTAATAGGAGCGGAGTAACAAAGAAAAATGTTGCAAAAACGGGGAAAAATTATTCCTTTTAAGAGCGTACGCTGCGTAAACGGTTAAATTTAAACGCGCAGACAAAGTTGCGCGGGTCAGCTAGTTATATAATATAATTTAATGTTTGAAAGCCTTTATTTTTAAAACGAAACGGCTTATAGTAACCTCGACACAAACAAAAAAAAAAATTGCGATATCCAATATGGCTAAATTTTTTTGTATAGTTTAGCAATAAAACTTTATTTGTTTTCAAGAATTCAGAGCGAAATTTTTTGCTTCTCATGAGATGGGGATTCGAATGCTAATTTTGTATGGAGAACGCGGAGTTCGCGATTACGAATGCAGAATGTAGATCTCCGATTATGATTTTTTATATAAAACCCAATAATCTATACTAATATTATAAAGCTGAAGAGTTTGTTTGTTTGTTTGTTTGTTTGAACGCGCTAATCTCAGGAACTACTGATTCGAATTGAAAAAATATTTTCGTGTTGGATAATCCATTTATCGAGAAAGGCTATATAACATCACGCTACGACTAATAGGAGCGGAGTAACAAAGAAAAATGTTGCAAAAACGGGGAAAAATTATTCCTTTTAAGAGCGTACGCTGCGTAAACGGTTAAATTTAAACGCGCAGACAAAGTTGCGCGGGTCAGCTAGTTATATAATATAATTTAATGTTTGAAAGCCTTTATTTTTAAAACGAAACGGCTTATAGTAACCTCGACACAAACAAAAAAAAAAATTGCGATATCCAATATGGCTAAATTTTTTTGTATAGTTTAGCAATAAAACTTTATTTGTTTTCAAGAATTCAGAGCGAAATTTTTTGCTTCTCATGAGATGGGGATTCTTATTATTTATTTAGTATTGGAAACCTATCAGCTAGATCTTAACCCTAGAAGCCTAATCTATTTCGGAGGTACATAAAGCCTTAACATACGTCTCTGAGGCGTATATATATTAAAGATCTACTGTAAGCTAAAATATACCTAATTATATATATATTTTTTAAAGGAAATGTAAGGTTAGGATATAATTTATAATAAAACATACTTTTATTAATAGACACTATACTCACAGTTATTTATTACAAGAAAATAAATAAAAATACCTAATGTTCAAACTAAAAAATCAACTTCTGAGAAATCAACCCATGGCAGGATGCCGTGGAATACAGCCATTGACCATCTGTTAGCCTTGCGGCTACACGATATTGAATAACATATTTTATTGAATGATTATATTTTTCACAACTAAGCAAAAGGAGTTCTACTCCTTTTGCTTGATTGTAAAAAATAATCATGTCTGGTTTGCCACTTGAATTATTATTTACTGCATTGACATCACAAGAGGATAAGGGGTATACTTCTTTATAGGTTTTGGCTTTTAAAATACAAGTTGCAGAAGGCCAATGAATTCAAATCAAAACATACAACTGACAACTACAGGTGGTGATCTAAATAGTGCCTACTAGAATCTAGAGTACCTAGTAGGCTGCTGAAGTAGATTTTTAACCAGTGGCACAGATATGAACAAGTTATTGCACATAATGTTCCATGAATAATCTTTGAATTTTTTTTAAAAGTTACACAAAGCCTAAACATACGTCTCGCAGGCGTACAGCACCTCAATAAGTCAAAAATAGTGGAACTTAGCTTAACGACACAAACACTATTGACAAGCTCCCATTGGCCACTGGGATGTCTAAACAGCACCAGGCGCTAACTTCACCCGTTAGAAAGGTATAAAGAATTTTCAATTGCGTGTACGCCTCGCAGGCGTAGATAAGGCTTCTAGGGTTAAACAATGTAAATTACTTAAAAAATAACTTAAAGCTATTAACAAGTTTTCACAGGTAAATAATATGTATGTGCGAGAAGCCGGGAAACAAGACTCGTCCAGGATTCTCACACGGATGCGTTGCGCACCGCAAATACTTAATTTGAAAATGTCTTTCTGAATGGCTGGTGGTTAGCTTCAGCGACGAGATCCCTGGGTACCCAAGGAATGCGATATCTTCGTTATCTTCCAAAACCACTAACAAGCCACGCAATTACTATTCAGACATAACAATACTACGTTGCAAAAATTTACAACGCGACAAATCTGACAATCACTTGTAGGCGCCCAAATACATGGCGAACGAAACTCTACACAACAAAAAATTTACAATATTTAATAATCTAGAATGCCGGACTAAATTACATTATCTCGGAACAAAACACCTCTTTTTTACAATGTATATATTCCATCTGCCTTTTATTTGCATTAAAACCCCCCCTTAACAACTAAAATAAACTAAATTAATATTGTTGTAAATAGCTTGGTTTATTATTAACACTAGGGACATTTAATTAATTAAGTATGTAGTTTATCCCCAAGAAGATGGGACACTTAGGCTAGTTTATACTTAGACTAAAGCCTTCATTAAAATCCCGGGGAAGTTCATACCAACCTTACGTCTACCATAAACTTATTTGTAACTAGATACGAAGAGTCAAATAACTTAAGGATAATGACTTGTGTATAATGAGTTGCGGATAATGAGTAGTGGACATCAAAGTTAAATATTTACTTTAACATTTTTTTTTTATTAAAACTTATATATACGACTGTAGGTACGTCCGTATTAATTTGCTTACGACAAAGAAAAACATACGTCTCGCAGGCGTACAGCACCTCAATAAGTCAAAAATAGTGGAACTTAGCTTAACGACACAAACACTATTGACAAGCTCCCATTGGCCACTGGGATGTCTAAACAGCACCAGGCGCTAACTTCACCCGTTAGAAAGGTATAAAGAATTTTCAATTGCGTGTACGCCTCGCAGGCGTAGATAAGGCTTCTAGGGTTAAACAATGTAAATTACTTAAAAAATAACTTAAAGCTATTAACAAGTTTTCACAGGTAAATAATATGTATGTGCGAGAAGCCGGGAAACAAGACTCGTCCAGGATTCTCACACGGATGCGTTGCGCACCGCAAATACTTAATTTGAAAATGTCTTTCTGAATGGCTGGTGGTTAGCTTCAGCGACGAGATCCCTGGGTACCCAAGGAATGCGATATCTTCGTTATCTTCCAAAACCACTAACAAGCCACGCAATTACTATTCAGACATAACAATACTACGTTGCAAAAATTTACAACGCGACAAATCTGACAATCACTTGTAGGCGCCCAAATACATGGCGAACGAAACTCTACACAACAAAAAATTTACAATATTTAATAATCTAGAATGCCGGACTAAATTACATTATCTCGGAACAAAACACCTCTTTTTTACAATGTATATATTCCATCTGCCTTTTATTTGCATTAAAACCCCCCCTTAACAACTAAAATAAACTAAATTAATATTGTTGTAAATAGCTTGGTTTATTATTAACACTAGGGACATTTAATTAATTAAGTATGTAGTTTATCCCCAAGAAGATGGGACACTTAGGCTAGTTTATACTTAGACTAAAGCCTTCATTAAAATCCCGGGGAAGTTCATACCAACCTTACGTCTACCATAAACTTATTTGTAACTAGATACGAAGAGTCAAATAACTTAAGGATAATGACTTGTGTATAATGAGTTGCGGATAATGAGTAGTGGACATCAAAGTTAAATATTTACTTTAACATTTTTTTTTTATTAAAACTTATATATACGACTGTAGGTACGTCCGTATTAATTTGCTTACGACAAAGAAATACTTGACTGTATATTGAGTAATATTTAAAAATACTGGCTTGAAACCGTACTTTGTTAACTATAAATTAAACAAGTAAAGCAGTTATAAATACAATAAAAATAGATGCAAGTGTCAAACTATTGTCTGCCTATTCAGAATGCGTTGGTTGAATATACATAAATAAATAAAAAACATAGTCTATGAGCGGATTCAAATGGTTGAATATACATAAATAAATAAAAAACATTGTCTAAGAGCGGATCCCAAGTTTTAAATCTTTATCTTTACATTGCAGGCAACTTAAAATTTCTAAATACGGACACGGAAGAGAAATAATTTCGTACTATGAAAGCT
>CAWUHH010000663.1:0-13189 GCA_963921915.1 Hyposoter dolosus | reverse complement strand
CAATTTTACGTTAAAATGACACAAAACTATACTTAGTACATTTTGGCAGTAAAATTACACATTTTAACAACAAAAAATTACACATAAATTTTTTGGAAAAAGAACATTATACCTAACACATACATTTTAAAGGGATCAACATTATTCAATTATATTTCACAAAATTATACCTAACAAGTTATACAGATTTTCGGGGGCAAAATTATACAAATACACATTATTTAGTACATTTAAAAATCCTAACTCTAGACAAGTATACAAAAAAACCTAACCCTACACACGTTATGAAGACCTATTTACCTACACACAGAATTTAAGTTAAAAACAAGTTGATTTCCTACACTATGAATTTAAATTATATAAAAAACCCTACCTAACTATCCTACACCTATTTTTTCAGGATTCGTTGGACGTTGTTAGGTGAACTAACCGTGACAGTGGTCGACGCAACGTGCCCCCACGTGTTTTCACGTCGGCCATCCTAATCTTAAAGCAGGACGCTGCGGTCGCCTTGTTCTCTGACTCACAGACAGGAAACATCCCGTTAGACCTTCCTAACAGGATGTGATTAGGAGTCAATGCCTCCAACTCGTTAGGCTCTGTACTAACGTTAGTCAGAGGTCGGCTATTCACAGTGTGTTCTGCTTCTAATAATAACGTGTGCAGCGTTTCCTCTCGCGGAAAACGCTCATGAAGGGTTGCTGAAAGGGCTACCTTGATGGAACGCACGATTCGCTCCCAAGCTCCCCCATGACTGGGAGCACCAGGGGGTATAAACTTCCATACTATACCTCTGGTGGAGACCTTTTCAGCGAGCTGAGACTGAATTTCAGCCCATTCTTTTTTAAGTTCGCGGTTTGCGCCTACGAAATTAGTACCATTGTCTGAAAACAATACGCGCGGCGTACCGCGCCGCGCGCACATGCGCCTTAGCGCCGATAACATCGAGTCGGTCGATAGTGATGCTGCAAGTTCCATATGGACCGCTCTCGTTGTGAGACATGTGAAAAGCGCGCCCCAGCGCTTCTCATGCCTACGACCTATAGTTACGGTCATCGGACCGAAATAATCTACACCTGTACAAGAGAAAGGCGGCTCTTGTGCCGCCAGCCTTTCTGCCGGTAAGTCGCCCTGCGGCGCTAGCAACACCGCGCCGCGTTTGAGACGACATAGTACGCACTCACGCACTATACTTCGAACCGTAGTTAGCAAAGAAGTTATGTAATAACTCTGACGTAATTCGTTAATTACCGGATCTCTGACGATTTCGACAAATCGCGCCTTGCCGAGCTGCCCCGAGACCCGAAGCAGGCCGCATTCGTCTAGCCGCAGATTCAGACCCTTCACCCTGCAACTGTGGGGTAAGGGTTGGCCCTTTTTTAGGCACTGAATCTCAGCCCCGAATTCTAAACTTTGTACATTACAAAAAATAAGTTTCTCAGCTTTCTGAATAAAACTTACGTCTAAAGTGCGGAATTTGATTGGCGCGCTGCCCCCGCGCACAACCAACCGCGAATGTTTAGGCACTTTCCTACTTTGAGGTTTCCACGTAGGGTCGTTGTCGCGCTTGACAACGTGCACTTTTGCACTTAGCAGACCCTTAAATATTTCTACTGCTTGTAGAACACGCGCAGAAGCCCGTACAAACCGAATCCACTTCGAGAATCGTTTGTAGTCGGGTAGACTACTGTCTTTCTGCGTCTCTCTCACGTGGTTCACCAAGTCGCCGCTCCTTTTGACTTCAGAGTCCCCGTCGGCCGCCGCTCGTGGTAACTTCGTCACTACAGGCCAATGTTGTTCGCTTTGTTTCAGGAACTCTGGTCCGTGAAACCACCTGTGAGAGTACGAAAAGTTTTCAGGCGCATCTCTCGTCGCGTCGTCAGCTACGTTAAGTTTTGTGGGAACCCATCGCCACTCGATTGGCTTTGTAGTTTCCTCCATCTCCGCTAGGCGGTGAGCGACAAATGGTTTGAAACTACGTGGGTCCGATTGTATCCACGCCAATACTGTCCGCGAATCGGACCAGTAGGTGGATTTTTCAATCGGGAGGTCTAGTTCCGCCCGAATGGAACTAGCGAGTCGCGCGCCTCTCAAGGCGGCCTGAAGCTCTAGGCGTGGTATCAAGGTGGGCTTCAGCGGCGCCACCCTCGACTTCCCAGCGACTAGACTCACTCTTACCTCGTCCCCGCTACGTTGAAGCAAGTATATGCACGCCGCATACGCCCTCTCGCTTGCATCAACGAAAACGTGTAACGCGCTTTTTTCAAACTTATTTGAAATACTGCGCGGAATTCTGAGATGAGTCAGTTGTTTTAACCGCTCCACCCACTTTAGCCACGCCCTCCATTCAGGCTGACGTAGGGCCTCGTCCCACTCGATACGAGACCGCCAGATTTCCTGAAGGAGGACCTTTCCCTGCACCAAAACAGGGGATGCGAGGCCAAGAGGGTCAAAGACCGACATAAGCGTACTGGTGACTTGACGCTTAGTCGGTGCCTGCGTGCCGTCCAATATTTCGTCCGGCGTCGTTCGCAGGTTCAAATTAAAACGTTAGGTTTTAACTATCCTAATGTATCCTGTGATACGTCCCAATGGAGACCGAGAGTCTTTTCGTAGTCACTCGGCCCTCCCAATTGTACACTACCTTGTGCATGCTTATTTGACATGTCCTGCGTGACAGCTGCCACATTGCTGGCCCAGCCACGCAACTCAAAACAAGCTTTACTATGTATACGACTTCTTTTGACACGGCGATAGCGCGGTCGACCGTGTAAAAGCCCTTTAGGTAGTCATCCATATAGTGATTTTTCACTATTGCGTCCGCGGCCTCCGGCACGCCGGAGACGACTTCCCTCGCGGTACATGGCGAAAAAGCGGCCCCGAATATCAACGAAGTCATCCGGTATTCGGTTGGCGGCTTACGGCAGTCGTCGCGCCACAGGAAGCGGATCGGGTCCCTGTCTTCCTGTGCTATGCGAACTTGCAAGAACATCTCCTTGATGTCCGCAACGACTGCCACTGTTCCTTCGCGAAAACGTGTTAACACACCAAAAAGAGATTGTAAAAGGTCCGGACCGCTCATCAACCTATCGTTGACACTGGCGCCCTCTACTTTTGCCGCTGCGTCGAAAACCAAGCGCATCTTGTTTTTCTGCGGGTGTACTACGGCGAAGTGCGGTAAGTACCAAACCCGCTTAGACGTCTTAGCGGGAGCCCTTTCGGCGTAACCATTGCTCAACAAATTATTTATTTGTTTGCAATATTCCGTTTTTAAATGTTGGTCTTTGGCTAACCGTTTCTCGATGTTTACGAGACGCCTCTTGGCCATCTCGTAACTTCGCGGTAGCGATTCGACACCCTATTTCCATAACAGACCTGTTTCGAATCGGCCGTCTACAAGTCGCTTACTTGTACGATCCAACATCGTAACCGCTTGCCGCTCTATGTCTTGGCGCGGCTGCTTAGCCTCTACGCCGAGCGACTCAATCGCGAAGTGACCTCGAACCATCGCGTCGAGATCACTGTTGACATACCTGACCTGATGAACAAAGTTCACAGGCCTCCCTGATTCCGCGGCAGAACCGTGGAGCACCCAACCGAACGAAGTGAAGGACGCCACGGGTAGCCCCCTTCGTCCGGTCTTAAGTTGGCGAGTGACTATCAGGTCCCAATTATCCTGCCCGATCAGCATAGTTGGGACCTTACCACTGTATGTCAACTGTCGAGCGATATCACGCAAGTGTTCACACTTGTCTACTAGGCATTTGTCTACGGTTTGAGCAGACAGTCGTAGCTTCTTCACCGTATGCACCTCCAATTTGTGGCTTGTTCGACTATGGACGCCTTTCGCGTCTATAGTGCACCGTCGCGAACCCGATTCAGACACCTTCTTGCCTGCTATGCCCTCTATTTGAAGATCCACTCGCTGGCCGGTGGCCCCCAAGCGCCGCATCACATTCTCCTCGAGAAGTGTGATGGTGGATCCTTCATCTAGAAGCGCGTAGACGGTTTCTTTCGCCGACGGCCCGGTTAGTACAACCGGTACAATTTTGAGGTACGCCCTGGTACAATTTAACATGTTAACCGACGATATTTGTTGGTTCGACCTACCTGATCTGGTCGACCTGTTCGACCTGTTCGAACGACCGGATCCCGCGCTGTTTGCCCGCCGACTATTTCTCCTCGATCGCTGTGGAAAGTCGCAGTGTAGCATCGCATGATGTCTACGCTTCGTACTTTTGCAATCGGGCTTGCCACACCCTTTTGCAATGCACTTACTACCTTTGTGCGATCGTAGTGTTGCTAGACACGTGAAGCACAGCGTCTTCTTCTTGGCCAGGTCCCATCTCGCGTCAACTCCTAAGTTTTCAAAGTCGGGACACCGATGTATCGCGTGCCCGCCCCCGCAAACCGGGCATTCCAAAGGCGATTGTAAGTCGCCCCGTTGACGTCGAGTCGCGGTTTTGTTACCTCTCACCTTATTTTCGACCCTTGTGGCCGCCACGGCGTGCGCCTTCGGCTTCGACTCCCGAAGAGGCGGACGCTTGGTGGGCTCGGACTCAGCGTGAACGCTGTAGTCCTCCGCGACTTGTTCAAAGAACCGCGCGAGCAAAATGAGGCCCGGGCTATCTCCGTCGTGCAGTCTTTTATACTGGCACCATTCTCTACGGAGATAGCCGGTCATCTTATCAACTATGCAGTTGATAAGTCCGGGGTAATGTAGGTATTCTGGTTTGTTCAGGCACTGTATTGTAGTGACTGCGTTACCTGCCTCGCTACTAAAATGATAAATGTCGCGCGTTTCGTCGGACATCTTCGGTAGCTTTCGAATTCTGTTCAATTCGATTTCAATTATATTATCGGGGCGACCAAACCGTAGCGACAACGAGTGCATTATCTCGTCCGGTTTGGTGCACGATAACAATTTGGCGCGCGCGCTTTCTCTGGCTACTCCCTTCAACGAGTGCCTAAGCCGCGTTACGTTGTCGACGTCGCTAAAGTGACATTTTGTCGACTCGTAGGCGGCCGAGAAAGCTATCCATTCGTTTATGGAGCCTGCGTAGATAGGCAGCTCTTGCATAAAACGTGGTATATGCGATTGCGCAACGCGCGGCTCAACGCTTCGATGATCGCGGACGCCAAAGCCGTGTTACTACAATCAGGCGGGGGTGCGCTCTGAGGTGCCGATCTACCCGGGGGAGGTTCCCTTCACCCCGTGTGATGGCTGGGCTCGACGAGCACCGTTTGCTCTTCGACCCACTCGCTGACCCTAGCGGTTACCTCCTCGCCTTCCTCGGAGTCTATGTCCGACTCCGCTTCCAGGATAGCAAGCTCGGCTTGCTTCTTGCGAAGTGTAGCTTTTGCCAACTCTTCCTCCAGAACCCGGACCTTCAGGTTCTCTTCCAGGATCATCCTCTGCTTCCTGGAGGCGCTCGTGCTGGCACGTGATCGTGCTCGCGGCGCTGGAGGCGGCATCGCGTCGCTAGGCCTCACTGTAGGTGTAGGCGACGTGCCGGTGGTGATAGCCTTCGGCGGCGTCTCACCAGTGGCCTTCGAGACCCCGCTGGTTTCGGTATCGGTGGTCGTGTACATACCAGTTGTATAGCTGGTACCTGTCGTAGCTGCGGAGCTCGTAGCGGCCGTACCAGAGGCGCTCTCCGTACCCGTCGTTGCAGACCGCGTTGCTACGTTGACCCTGTGGCGATTCATACTTACCACAGTATTCGCCTTCGTTGACTGCCGACCCATGTCCGTCCAACGAACCCTGACCCTATCCCTACTGTCCCTATTCCTAACCGTCCCTATCGGTCCCTAACGGTCCCTAACAGGAGCCCTACCGGTTGGGAATGAAGGGAAGGGTTGCACGCTCCCTGCAGAGGACGAACTTCAAAGGGGCGCGACCACGTAGACCGGGACAGGTCTACGCCGATATCTCGCCTGACCAACTACCCCTGCACATCCGATAGTGGCCCCCCATTGAAGCACTCTTACTGGCGATAGCGTGGAGAACGATTAGACAGTACCTGCTTATACCAAGTCAATGTACCGCCTGGTGGTGTGTTCTCATGCACCACCTAGTGCCGGTTTTTTGAAGATCTTGCTGCTTCAGGCACCGACGACTCTTCTCAACCCCAGCAGTGAATCTCCCTCACTGCGGGCGACGACCAAGGCAGGTCCCAACCTGGGCACGGGGCAGGCACCAGCAGGCAGGCTCCACCCGGCTGCTCTCGACGTGGGAGGACCCCTTCACCAAGGGGGCCGAGGACTTGACAGGTTCTTCGGACGCAGCACCGAAGGAACCCCACAGCTGCACGATCCGGCTCGAAGGACCAATTCTGTGGCGGATCCACCTCCCCGATAGCTCGGATGCGGAGGGAACACACCACAGAGCAAAGGCACGCGGAAACAACGCGTGCCCTCTGTAAAAGAAAACTGGTTTCCGACATATATATTTTTTGAAAAAATGAGGCGAGTAAATATGACAAATATACGAAAAAATATTTTTTTTTATATAAAAGCCATGTTTGTCGATATATTTGAGCCATATGCTCGTAGATGATAATGTTCCGTGCTTATAACGACATGTCACAACTTACTTTTTTATAATTAGAAAAAACAAAACAAACGATATTACTTTCTTAATTAATAATAATATGTAGGACAATTTTACACATATTGCTCTGGTCACAAACTAAGCTCTAGGCTTGTACTATATGAACCAGAAACAACGATATAATACATATTATATTTTATAAACACCCAGAGCATGACAAACTGTACAGAAAAACGTACTTATATTTTTTTGCCATGGGTGGGAATCGAGCCCACAACCTCCAGATACAACGCCAAAGGCGCAACCACTAGTCTACGGAGGTGGTCTAATTGTATATATAATTTCTAACATTATTATTAAAATGAAATATTTTCTTATTTTCAAACGCTCATTCTCAATGATATGTTCCAGTGGAACACATGCTGAGCATACACTTTCATGTGACTTTCGTTACCCATTGTCCTATAAAGGCCAGCGTCGTAGAAAGCTATTACTATCATACTATTCCATCTGTATTTAACTTCACCACTTTTACACCATGGAAAGCGTGTTTTGCTGAAGTAAGTATTTTTTATATATCTCTTGTGTTTATGGGTTTATGGGAGAACACTTAACAAATTAAATATACGTGGTGGCCGAGTTGCTTAGACCTCACACTTAAAAACACTATATATTTTTTCACAGTTCAAACCCGGGTGAGTACCAATATTTTTTTCATTAAAAAATGTGTGAACATTTGTTTGGCAACACCAGTATTAAGTGCCTCGGAGATCACGTCAAGCTGTCGGTCCCAGTTTCACTAACTTGTGAAACTGATAATTTAGATGGGTTATTGAGTATATCCAAACATCGCGACGAGATAGCCACTTTTTCGGTGTACGGCGGCTACGACGAGGTGGGATTAAAACTCCTCCGCTGGGTACCCTCGGCCTAACGGCGCCCGCCTAAAGAGCTGGTGGCTTTAGGCGGTCTCGGGCGCCGTTTGGCCCCCGTGATTATTTTATCACGGGGGCCAATATTATTAATTAAACACTTATGGCCTTATTCATAAAAACTTATTGAGTTGTTGAACAATAACACTCTAGAACAAGGTTTTTTCTCTTTTATATATTATTTTGTAAAAAACATTTTATAACTAAAGTGTTCTTCAAGGACTCAATAAGTTATTATGAATACGGGTGTTAGTTAGTTTTGGTTTGTCCGCAGATTGTCAGAATTCAAACAACATTTCTCTGGACATTTATTGATGTTTTAATAATGCTGTTTTCTTATTATTTGAAACGTTTATTTCAACAACTAAATAAATATATTAATAGGAAAAGGTCGAAGGTAAGTTGTTGCATTATTATTTTATATACCCTAGCAAAGCCCTAGCGTGATGTTGATATTTTGAATAAATATTATATATATTTATTACTAACTTGTATCCGCAAATTCCTAAGACAACCCCGATTAGGTATAATTTAGGGTTTTAGTAAGTAATTACCTACCAATCACTGTATACGAAAAAATATAATTTCTCAAAAAGTAAATAGAACATCAAAAATATTTTTATGTCATTATACTATACCCAACTTTTGTTTATAGATCACTTCTTTATATCTGGTGTATTTAAAATCTTTTCCTAAGGGATTCTTTAAACACAAGCACCCTATATATATGCCCTCCCTTTCTGTAAGTATATAGCTATTTAACAACAAAAAAGTATATAAATCGGTCCTAAAGTAGTCATTGACAGACAGACGACTCGAATTCTAAAAATAATCGATTATTATTCTATAGAATATTAAGAGTCCATCCGGCCATTAAAAAAAAAATAGTACAGATTCTTTTAATAAAAAATTTATTATATTATATTTACTCGACTGCCACCTGATGGGAAGCAGTATGTAGA
This sequence comes from Hyposoter dolosus, assembly GCA_963921915.1. NCBI lineage: Eukaryota > Metazoa > Arthropoda > Insecta > Hymenoptera > Ichneumonidae > Hyposoter > Hyposoter dolosus. Next base: position 4,742 of record CAWUHH010000663.1, on the reverse strand, counting down.
TCCAATAACAAATCCAACCAACAATTATCAGACGTAATCATCGACGTACCTATATATATCTACATTTTTCTAGGCATCAACAGCATGGGGCGTTCTTAGGGCGCATTACTCTAACCTGGTGGCCATGGTGCGGCTGACAGACTGTCACCTTAATGGAATCATACTAATCTCTTTCTTCACTAACTTGTTCTACATTTGTTTACAATTGTTTAACACTCTCAAGTAAGTTATAATGCTTAGGAACGTAGTTTTTTCTTTTGTAATTTTATGTTTTCTTATTGTTGTGTATTTAGGGATTATTTTTATTTTTTGCTTTAATTTTTGTTTATATTTATTTCTTTTTTATATCTTGGGTAGTTTTAGATTTGATTATTTAATTTTTTTCTGTATTTTTTACTTACTTTTTAATCGCGTTTATTAAATTTATGCCTTCTACCGTCCTCGTACATAGTAGGCAGCGGCTGAAAATTAGCGCTACAGCGCAGTCTGCTGTAGCTTGTGCTGAGCTGATTACCTGTGTGTCCCCGCGCAACACGCAATCTGCATATAGTTATAAGATATATTATAATAATTTGTCAAACTTAAATATGTGTTGTTTGGTGTATAAATAAAGATTTTCATTCTTTCTTTCTTTCTTTTCTTTCTAAAGTACATGAGAAAACAAGAACGGGCGGTTGGTTTGACGATGGAATGTCCTTCATATTATTATTATTTGAATATACATATTCTGTGGCCCCTATGTGGTCTAAGGAATTAACGATATCTAGTGGCTGTGTAAAAACGTGGTGGCCGAGTTAGTCGGACATGGACAGATCGTTTAATGTGGCAGTCGAGTTGGACAGACAGTTAATATATGGTAGTGGAGTTGGATATACCCATTAAATGTGTTGTAGTGTTGGACAGACTGTATACATATGTGGCCGCGTTGGAGAGACCCTTTATATGTTTTGTATTGTTGGATATACTATGTATATGTGTGGCCGAGTTGGAAAAATCGTATTTTGATAGTGGAGTTTGACAGAACCTTTATATGTGTTGTAGTGTTGGATATACTGTATATATATGTGGTAGTCCAGTTGGCCAGACCCATTAAATGTATTATATAGTGTTGGACAGACTGTATATATGTGTGGCCGTGTATATAAGTGTGGCCGTGTATATATGTGTGGCCGAGTTGGACATATCCTTTATATCTATTAAAAAAGTAAGGTTGGACAGACTGTATATATGTGGCCGAGTTGGACAGACCATATATATTATGTGTGGTAGTACATACGACGTGGTGGGAATAAAATCCCTCTGCTGGATACCTTTAGGCCGCCTTATGCACCTACAAAAATGTTTGCTTTGTGCAATGCAATATATTTTCCTGAATATTTACATAAAAATTAAATACTATTACAAATGTATACTGTTAATGGAAAAGCAGAGAAAAGACCACTTTCCTGGACACTATTTCCTTAGCTTCTATATTAAGGTGAATTATTTTGCATAATTTGTACCTATGTTTTTTATAAAATAAAAAAACAATTTATTTTCAGCTTACATTATCCTGCTCATTATCTCTGTGATAAAGAAACTTTGAATAGGTATGTATTAAAGAAACGAATCATTTGTTTATTGAATCTTATTGATGGAATTTTGAAATACATAACACAAGTAGGTATATATATTTATAATAAATTTAACACCGACCGACCGACCGTTTTGCATTATGACCCATACAGATGGAGAAAACTTCAAGTGACCTAGTCATGTTTTTATTTTGCTTGTGGGTTCACTGATGTTCAGGAGACTGCTATACTTTGACTATCGATTTTTTATCGACGTATTTTGAATGAGGTTACGAAATGGACAGTCATTTGACGATACGCAGCAAGGATATAAAAGTGTAGGTTCGTAATGCAATGTCGTCCTTGTCACCGCTTATTTCGTAACCGATTCAATTTGCCGGCATAGTGAAAGCAATCAATGCTATTAAACAACAATGTCACAGATTAGCTAATACTACGTAAACAATGAAATTAATCGATCCTATTCATGAGCTTTGTAGTCTGTTGCATATATCGGGTTCTAATTAAATTAATAAAAAAATAAGGTGCATGAACTAGTATTATATAGTGTTGGACAGACTGTATATATATGTGGCCGTGTATATAAGTGTGGCCGTGTATATATGTGTGGCCGAGTTGGACATATCCTTTATATCTATTAAAAAAGTAAGGTTGGACAGACTGTATATATGTGGCCGAGTTGGACAGACCATATATATTATGTGTGGTAGTACATACGACGTGGTGGGAATAAAATCCCTCTGCTGGATACCTTTAAGACAGGAGCTGCTGCAGAATCAGCCGCACGGTCTAAACGCAACAAGTACACGGAGATCATAATCAACCATCATTTCATTCCATTTGCAATAGAAACGATGGGCCCGTGGTCCGAGGACGCTCTGGCATTCTCCCGCGAGCTTATTAATAAGCTCCGTTTAGTGACGGGTGAACCTTTGAGTAATGAGTACTTTATTCAAAGGGTCAGCCTCGCTGTGCAACGGGGGAATGCAGCGAGTGTTCTCGAACACTGTGCTCATCCAATTAACTTTTTATTTTTTAGTTTTTAATTTTAAATATAATTGTTATTTCTTTTTTATCTAATAAATGACCAGAATGTAGGTACATATATAATGTAAAAAAAAAACAACTAGTATATTATTTTCAGGGCACTGAACGGAGTTGAACACAGAATCTACTATACTTACTCCTTTTTATTCCTCGTGTTCAGAGCCTATACTGTGTCTATTATTGCCGCAAACATCCACAATTCTGCTCACCAGCCACGAGATGCTCTCTGTGACGTGCCAGCACCAGCTTACTCCTTGGAAGTAAGTTTGACTAAACCTGTATTCCCAATATCTTCACACTACTAAGACCACATCCACAATTCTGCTCACCAGCCACGAGATGCTCTCTGTGACGTGCCAGCACCAGCTTACTCCTTGGAAGTAAGTTTGACTAAACCTGTATTCTCAATATCTTCACACTACTAAGACCACATCCACAATTCTGCTCACCAGCCACGAGATCTCTCTGTGACGTGCCGGCACCAGCTTACTCCTTGGAAGTAAGTTTGACTAAACCTGTATTCTCAATATCTTCACACTACTAAGACCACATCCACAATTCTGCTCACCAGCCACGAGATGCTCTCTGTGACGTGCCAGCACCAGCTTACTCCTTGGAAGTAAGTTTGACTAAACCTGTATTCTCAATATCTTCACACTACTAAGACCACATCCACAATTCTGCTCACCAGCCACGAGATCTCTCTGTGACGTGCCGGCACCAGCTTACATCTTGGACGTAAGTGTAGTGGAACATATATTCTCTATATATTTACATTACTAGGGTCTAAATCCACAACTTTTTTCACCAGCCACATCTATACTAGCTACAATTAAGTGCTTGCATCTATTGGCATCAATTCTTGGAGTTTCGAAAAGTTTCAAAAAAAAAATAATTGACTTCATTTTATATTTTAATAGTTGAAAATAGTGTGTCAGTGCCGAAGCTACAAAATATACATTTATCCACCTCTCAATTATAGTTTTTTGTCAGCGTGCATCCTGCAAGCATCAGACATACGATTAAAAAATCTGATAAGTGTGCGCGGTTGGTGGACTGAATCGGTAATTATTATCACAATATTTCTACCACAATGTTGACAGTCTGCACACGGCCTTAGACTACCTAGTGATTTATTTTCTACCTACCGTATTGAAAGCTAATTTTAAATAAACTTCATGTGTGTTAATCTAGTCGTTTATTCAAGAATGTTCGCTCTCTTCCTAACTAATTAGCTGTCATTCAAAGTTTTAAACTTAGATTAAACTTGGTTTGATATAGGTGCTTTGTCTTATGAAGCTACAAAACAATGCTATAATATACTCATCTCACTCTTGCTATTTTAATTAAGCACTGTGGCAGTATATTATATTGCTAGAGTGAGAGTAATTGACACAATTGACACACATCTGATCAGCGTATAATACGCTCCGAAGATATTGTACTATTTGTTTGGGTAATTGCATCCGATTCTATGTGAACACCACAATGAGCTTGCCACTGGTTCGGTGTAGACTCAGAAAATCATTTCAAAACGACGACATACGAATAAAACTCATTCGCCTGTATAAGCGCCGCATAAGATGATGCACTTGGCATTAGGTACAGATCTTCTACCTATATATTATGACGACTACTAGGAGTAGCCAGGGTAGAATTGTCTCTTCAACTGAAAAGAACTCGAATCAAACGTCGATTTTGCACCGGTTTTTTAAATATAAATTTATTTTAACAAATATATTTTTTGAGCCTTTGCGTGGAATATTTAAAAATTGGCTCCTCCCAATCTTAATCATCTATAAGGTTAGCGTTGTATCAGGAGAACGTATGTTCGATTTCCACTCTTATTTACTACAGTTTGCTTTAACTTGTGTTCCAGGTCCAGAGGTTTAATCGTCAAGTGACATACACTACTGTCGCGTTAAGTGGTCTCAATTTCTTTTATATTACCAAGAAGATGATTCTTAAGGTAATCCAAACCATTAATACGGACATAGTGATTATAAAATTATCGCTAACCGTTTTGTAATTTCATACTGTTAGTGTTAATGCATGTATTATAAATATTTTTAAAGATTTTTGATTCTTCAATCTACTGTGGGTTTACTTGTTTTCAGCAGT
>CAWUHH010000661.1:0-13184 GCA_963921915.1 Hyposoter dolosus | reverse complement strand
GGACTGTCCGCCCACAAGCCAACGGTAACGATCGTGAGAGCTGACCACATACAAAAAAAGTAAATACAAATACCAGTCACAATAGTGCAATGTTTTGATTTCGAATTCTGTGTCAATTTAAAAAGATAACTCAAAAATATTCAGAAGTTTTATAATAACACAGTTATGGTACATGACTGGAATATATTAAAAGTTTAGACGTTTTTTCGTTACATCAGATGTCTTTGACCTTCTTCAAATGCCTATAAACGTCAGGGTAATAGGTGAAAGCGACAAATTGAATCTGAAAGCATCATCATGCGGTCTGATAACCTTAAGATTCTATTGTAAGCGACCTTCCAGTAAAGACTAACAATCGAGAATGAAGAAGTCTTCAACTCAAGACGCCTTTTCATTTTCTCAAATGAGTTGCCGGTTCTGAATGAAGTAGGAGCAGTGTCGGGTAATTAGGCGTTGTCAGTAGCATTCAATAAGCTACCCACTATAGACACTTTCACATAACCATTGTATATGCTTTTCAGCTGTCAATAAAGATATTTCCGTATGGTAATGGCCCTACTGAAGATCAATCATCGACAGAGATCGGTCAGAAATTATAGCTTATAATAAATTGAAATCTTGATCAAATAATCAATTTTCTACTTAAATAAAAAACGGAGTAGTAAAAGTACTAAGCGCATGATTATTTTAAGTTCAGTGTGTCAAGTTAAGGCGTATAGTCACGTTTGGTCAATTTACTTCATGTATGCTCCATAAATGTTGAACTTTTGTGTCCGTTCATGTCGAAAGCCTCGGGCGACTCGCTATTAATTCACTTAGTTTCAGATGACAGATAATACGTGAATTATTTTCGTGGCCAAGTCTACGAAAAAGGAAGATGATAACCGGTGGCTTCGGGCGGCATGGCGAAATGCATCTCACGCACATTTAGACGACTGCAACTCTCATCTCCCGTTACTTACAAATTCCACGGACTAGCTCACAATGGAGGCGTTGAACGCCGCAATCGATGGATAATTTGGGTTCATATTGTGTCGGCGAGCGAAGGGCTCCACGGATCTGATGGTCCGAAATAGCGCCCCAGTCATTCGAGTAATAGACCGGAACTTTTGCGTTAATAGAATTTAATTGAAAATTGAAATTTGCCTTAAAAGTGAAGGATGAAATTATATTTAGATTCCGATTAACGATACCTGGTAAAATATGATCCGGTTTGTGTAACGGTACCAGGTCACCAACTGTAGTAGTACTTCTTATAAAATTTGGAATCATCTTGCTCCCCTTGAACATCAGACAGTCTTAGTCTCTCGCCATTTTTGAGAAATTACTCATTTCTCATTATCATAATTTAGGTTAGGTTTAAACATATATTTTTGTATTTATTTTTGCTATATTATTTATGTAGTTGTATATTTGAGTATGTAGGTATCTATTACTGTATGTATGTAGTTTATGTATTTTGACTTCTCTTTACACTAATCTGTGCACCCTATATTAACATTTTCACTCTACTAAAGGTTAGCGGTAGATAATACCTAAGGCATTAAGCTCGCCTTTGTACAAACATTTGTGCAAAAAGAATTTTAAATAAATAAAAAAATCATTATTTCCAACGACGTCGGCGAATTGAAATTCGAATAGGTAGGTTAGCTAATTTATGGGTTTAGGCACCTGAAAACGTTCTAACTTCTAACATAGATCATGGTTCCCTAAATTGCAAAGGCAGTAAAATTTGGGAGTGAATCTCTGAGCTTTTAGTTACAAATGCCGGCAATTGAATATTAATGGGGTCAGAACTTTGTGCAGTGATATTAATGGTCGGGTACTGTGGATTCAAATATTTATAGGGCTTTATTTAAATTTTGGTACTTTATATGAGTATTAATAATGAAACTATTTATCTATCACGTGTAGTTATGAGTGAATCTACTTATTAAATATCTGTTCCTTGACTTTTCTTATCCAGATTCTAGTAGGTAAAGATTTATTCAAAATTCTTTATTGGAAAAAATTGTACATAGGCGAGCTTAATGCCTTAGGCATTTTCTACCAGTTAACTTTTGAGAGAGTGAAATAAGCTTAGGGTGCAGAACTGTTTTGAAATATAATACACGCAATACATAAACATATATTTTGTTTTTGACAGAAGAATGCAGGGGACGGTCATGTGAATCACCAAGAAAAATAGATTGTTGCCGCCGTAATAAAACATAATAGAAAAATATAGTAACCTCCATGGACCCCATTCATGGCTTTTGTAGGTCTTTTTAACATCAGGTAGATGAGATACAAAGTCACATGCTGTGCTCCATTAAAAAAAAGATCATTGAAAAGAAAACATAACAACTACTTACTACACACAGTAAAAAGATAATAAATATGTAAATTCGCGTGAAAATTACACAACGCCAGTCGTCATATCGCAAAGAAATTATTACGATTACATCCCAGAAATGGAAATGTTGCGTGAGAATGGCTCGAGGGCAGATGTATGTGATTGTCACGACACGCCTAGCCTGATCTGACGAGACATCACATCTGATGGTATGCGTGTGGTATGCTGATGAACCTTCTATGGCGTCATGTGCGCCTGGTGTTGTCCATTTATATACAATACCTTTTTTTTATTGGAGTCAATTATGAGGGTCAATCAATAATTGTTCTTAAACAACATTGATCGCTCCCACTATGCCGGCTAAATGATGCGATTACGAAATGGGTGGCGACAAAGACGTATTGCATTACGAGTATATTTTAATTCGCTGCCTTATTGTCAATACAACCACCCATTTCGTAACCGCACCCTGAAAGAAGACTACCACCTCGACAAAAGATCGATGCAGTAATCTCTTGAAAACCTGTGGACCCACAGACTAAAACCGAAACATGACCAGGTCACTTGACGGCTTTTGCATCTGTATGGGCGGTGGTAACGAGACCGGTCTGTAGCCTAACGAAGTTATAGAGACCCTCCTCCTACCTAAAATACATACACATACATGTTTATTTACTATTTATTTTTCAGGAGATTACTGCATCGATTTATTTATGAGGTTGGAGGTCTCCTTTCAGGGTGCGGTTACGAAATGGGTGGTTGAGCAGACGATAAGGCAGCGAGTATATTAAAATATACTCAATGCAATTCGTCTTGTCGCCGCCCATTTCGTAATCCCATTATTTAGCCGGCATAGTGGGAGCTATCAATATTGTTTAAGAATTTAATTATTGATTGACCCCATTCATGGACTTTGTGGGTCTGCTCACCACCAGGTAGATATAAAGTCACATGTCGTGCTCCAATAAAAAAAAAGAATCTATATCGAAGTATAATATATACTGAATTTTTTGATTGACTCAGCCTGTCATTTGTCGATCACCCAAAGGTGACCCGGTAGATATATTGGTCGCATATGTACAATAAATAATTTTCACTCATTCATTCATTATGATTAGATATTTTCCTACTTCAATAATTATATGATTACTACACGTACATAAACTAAAACATAACTGCAGTAGTAAGCTGTAGTACAATGCAGAGGAACGTGACTAGGACGTTACTAGGAGCAATTGTGGCAGCGTCTGGCCTCTCTCCGCACCAGCCACAGGCGGAAGAGAGGGTATGGCCAGAATCAATTTCAAGAGGAATCTAACACAAGTGTGTCAGGAGGTTATGGTAATCCAAGAAAGCTTCGTTCCGCCGCAATTGTAGCCCGTTAACCGCCGACTCGGTGTAAAATTATACAACGCAATCGAGACGGGTGACTCTGACTTCTTTGGAGTCGGGAACCTGAACTTAAACCCTACAATCTACAATATTGATCGGACAATTTTATACAGTTCTAACCCTTGACATGAAGTCTGAGGAGATACAGTTACTACAATGCATTAATGCATTATGGAATAGGTTGCCAGGACATTAGATGTGACTGAAAAAAAATGGCGTTAAATAAACATAACATATCTTGCTCTATAAAAACAATTGCAAAACAAATCATACTTGATAATTGAATTAGTTTTTGAAAGATATCATTTACCATATTGTATGACAAATAATATTATAATAATAGGAACTGCTACAAGTTTGATATTCGAATATTAGTTTTAGAAAATATAAATTACCATAATATGAAAAACAAAACTGGAGCATATTTTTTGTTTAAAAAAAAATATAACGAAATCACGATTTGAACAACTTTTTGAAGACTAGGACCCATAATTATTTTATTCTAATTTAGAATATTTTATAGTATTTAAAGAAAAAAAAATGTTATAGATTTTTGATTACGTCATTTCTGTTAAGATTCAATTAGAAACGGTCGCATTAATTACGTCTCAACACATGTAAAGAAATAAACTCTATTCATTCAAATTTAAGCAAAGCCCACTTCCATTTACGGTACATATTTTTTTCATGTAGCGTCTTAATGAAAGCAATAATCATTTGGGAAGCAAAATGTTGATGATATATTGTATCTATTTATTATTGCAATTTCAAAATTTATTCAAATTGGACACTGTCGTATATCTCTGACAGGAGCGTCTCGAGTGAATGACACGCTGGCTAATCTACGTCAGGCACGGCTGCGGCTGAATGTAGTTATTATTGTAATAGGAAGAAGCTCAACGCACCAGGATCCGAGGAGCCGCTAACTTACCCACAGGAGTCTGACGATTCCGAGGTTCCCGCTGTTATACGCGTCACAAATAACAGGTTTCTCGATGACTTTTTACGAGTATGTCTTGTGCATTATAGAAATGAATTAATGTTTCTTAAGAGCACAGGAGTATTCGCGAACTCGGTTTTTTGGTAATAAAAGATTTTATTACTTAATACTAATTATATAGTATTTTTACAAAAATTCTGTAAACTTTTGGAATGATGACATCTAAAGTAAGATTTTTAAATTCAAAAATCGTACTATTATTGTCATTTCAAAAATTAATAGATTTGTTATAAAGCCACTATGAAATTAGGATCAAGTAAGTAATTTTTGTCCATCAACTCCACCTTTTTTTTTTTCAAAAAAATCTTTAATAATATGGTACGCGAATCCATTTCCTTGCTTCTTAAGAATTTATATTATAGCAGAACTCAGAGTGTGATGCCAAAGCGTTTAGTGGTTTAGAATATAATAAATGACACGTAAGAATGTCTGGTGCAGTTACGAAATAGAATGCCATCAATAAAGTCGTTTGCCAATAACGGCGAGAGTGAGGCAGGGACAAGTATTACCGGGCGGAAATCTTCAAAGCTGGATGCTGTAAAATGGACCATAAACTGTGAAGCAGTTTTCTATTTGTGGTCGCTAGCAGACGGGGAATGCGAACACTAATGACGACCGCACAATGAGCCAGATCCGCGAGATGCAAAATTGTTACAATTTAAAAACAACGAGCGAGGGCTTGTAAGAACTGGTGTTCGTTACTTAGCGAAGTCGTCAGTGAAACTCCTAGCAATGAAAGTTGACGCGGCTGATGGAGAAACATATATAATTACAAAGAAAATATCGTTTCAGTCTATTGGACAACGATGTATATATACACGGATATATATAATTTGGAAAAATTACTCTCGCTAAACGCATGCATTTGTTTTTTAAAACAAATACCGTTTCGTTATGATGACGAATACATCATTTTAGCTTTATACTCGTAACACAGCAATATCCAAATAACATCGGCGAAATGAGGACGGGTTAATCCCTCCGCTGGGTACCCTGAGACCGTTTAAACTGTTCTCGGGAGCCAAATAGGCACCCGTGATGGTATTTATTATATTTATTATTATAACACAGCATGATTTTCTGCTTTAAATACAACCCTCGTTCAGTCAAACCATTAGGATCAAAATTATTGTAAAATATAACAATTTGGGCGTTTTTTTTACATGCAGGCCTGTGCTCCGTTTACCTTTTATAAAAGCTTAATGTAACTTAGTAATGTGTGTAAATCGTTGTGGACACGCAACGTATAACTTGTCTACGACGCGTCTACGTTGTTTAACATCATCAACAAAGACGAATTTACATTTGAGTCTACTTTTAATGTCAAATCAACAGTCCGATCCGATACCGCACCCTAAAATATATATACATATCATCACGGGTGCTTTACGGTGCCCGATACCGCCTAGACAGCCCCAGGGTACCCAGCGGAGGGATTTTAATCCCACCTCGTCGTAGCCAATGGTATGAGCCTACACCGAACAAGTGGCTAGCTCGTTGCGATGTTTTGAATAGACTTAATAACCCATTTATAAACAGTTTCACAAGTTGGTATAGTGAAACCGGGACCGACAGCTTAACGTGCTCTCCGAGGCACTATAGTGGTGTTGTCAAACAAATGTACATCAATTTTTAAATTAAAAAATCATTGGTACACACCGGGATTCGAACCAGGGACCTAAGCCTCCGTAGACTAGTGGTTGCGCCTTTGGCGTTGTATACGGAGGTCGTGGGTTCGATTCCCACCCATGGCAAAAAATATTACTACGTTTTTTCTGTACAGTTTGTCATGGTCTGGGTGTTTATAAAATATAATATGTATTATATCGTTGCTTCTGGTACACATAGTACAAGCCTAGAGCTTAGTTTGTGACCAGAGCAATATGTGTAATTTGTCCTACATATTATTATAAAAAATAAAAAAAGTGTTTTTAAGTCTAAGGTCTAACCAACTCGGCCACCACGTATAAAAAAAATATCGTGTTAATGTTTTTATTTCTATTTATTCTCAGTTTTCTGCCAATAATAGTACAAAGAGTAAGTTGCGGCACGCAGCCTACTTCTGAGGTGAGGTGAAGCACAAACAGTTCCCCGGTTCTTTATTTATTTAACTCTTTATTGCATACAAAATACAAAGGCGGACTTAATTTATTTGATTCTCTACCAGTCAAACCTTCGGGACAATAAAAGCAGTTAATAAGTGAGGTAGGTGCAATACAGTAACTGAGTATATAATCCAGTGAATATTATATAAAATACTTACAATCTAATATAAACTACTTAAATATATATACATAAACTACATATACACAATACTACCAACTACAAAATGAGAAAGGAGAAGTAACAAAGTGGAAAGGAATATAATAATTAAAGATAAATAAAAACTACCTATGAATTTAGATAGTAATCATATACTCTTTTTTTTTAATATGACTCTATTTGGTGATCGTCTTATTTTGACTGGTAAATTATTCCAAAGTCTTGCAGCGACAACTGCAAACGAATTAGAAACAAAGGTGGTATGATGGGAGACTTCTTCATTGTGTCCGTGGCTTTTCGCAACAGTCGCACATTGTTCCACTACTGCTCTACTCTATTGAAATAGATTTATATTATGCCGTGCGATACTCGACTAGGAACTATAGTTTTTTAACTCGATTCGCATCATCGTCAACGTTCGAAAGCCGAGTTCTGACGCAAGTATGCGTTTGTTGCGTTCGTAATTATCCATATGTGATATGCGACGGATTAATTTGTATTCATGAGATGGGGTGTTCTGTGCGTGTTTATTCATCTTGTTTTTTTTTTGTTAATACTTTGTTGTGACTTTTTTGCTACTAAGTGAGATATTTAATTAAAAAGAGATTTAATGTTTTGTACGGGTTTATTATTATACTTACCTATTAGGATATTTTTATCACAGGCGTATGCGTTCTTTTTCCGATAAATATTATTTGGGTGTAATTACATTAGGCCGACCAGCCGGTTTTGTTACCACCACCGCCTGTACTGATGATGTAAAAACCGTCAGATGACCTAGTCATATTTCGGTTTTGGTCTTTGAGTTTACCGGTTTTCGGAAAACTAAAAATAACATCATCGATTTCATATCGAGTTGAAAGACTCCTTTCAGGGTGCGGTTACGAAATAAGCAGTTGAATTAACGATAACGCAGCGAGGATATCGGGTAGAGGAGGTAGACTCGTAATGCAAATTCGTCGGCATAGTAGAAGCGACTATGTTTGTTAATATGTATTCTATGATCGACCCTTCATGCACTTTGAAGGTCCGCTTACCATAGGGTAAATACAAAAAGCTCCATTAAAAAACAGTTATCACTTTCATTGCGTAGTATAGACGCCAAAGATCAAGCTTCGGCTGAACGGATGCGCCTGAGCATGTAGACCGCGTCGACACCGACCGTCGACAAAACGGTGCGCTGTCACGCCCAACTAAACGATGTAAGAGTGAAAAGATCTATGCGTGAGCTTAGACAACCAATATTATATTAAAAACTTTATAACACAACATGCGATCTAGAATGTGAAAAACTAAATATTGGGTATAGATGAAAAAAGTGTGTTTACGAATAGAAAATAATAAATTCGTAAATAAAGATGTAAAGCTTTTTGGGCTTCTACGCATTACGTAAAAATTTTACCACAATATTAAGGAATAAGTAACCCTATTTTACATTCATTATAGAATGAAAAGGGGTAAGGAAATAAGTACGATTTCTGTCAATTTCAAAGAAGATCATGGAACCGAGATCACTGCATTAATAGTAACTGCATTACTTATGCTCACTACGAATGCTTTTTCTATAAACTCGGTAACATTATTGCACAATAATATTATTTTCTTTAAACTTAAACATAAAAAGATTACACAAAAACACGCGTCTACAGTCTTCGGGCTACCATGAAAGAATTGGTAGTTAAGTTAATAAACTCAAAAGTTTTTAATTAAAATAATTGAAAAAAAACAATTCAAAACAAATAACACAAAACAAAAGAGAATGGTCAGCGCTGAAAGACAACGCCGTCAGATAGACTGATTGAGTCTAGCTTAATAAATATTGTACTAACAAAAAAAAAACAAATAACAAGAACAACAGTAAATTAATTAAACATTGTAAAAATGAAACCGCAAATTATGTGAGAAAATAAAATACAAGAAAAAATGTCGTCTTTATTATCAAGGCAATAAACTAAGTAGTTTTAATTAAAACCGAGTAAAAGAAACAAACAAAAATATCATAAAGCATACGAGAATTCTCATTAAGTTAGTGTTTGTCACAGTCAGTTGACTACTACAAACCGCGAGGCACACACAATTACCCACATGAGGGAAGCAGTAATGATGACAAGTAAATATTAAAGCGCTATACGAAGCAATACATATCTTTATAGTTTTTTTTATTGGAGAACGATATATAACTTTGTAGCAGATAAAGTTTATGAATAGGATCATAAACTTTATATGCCAATTAAATTATGCGGTTACGATTTGACCGGTGACAAAGACGAATTAGCTTAATGAGTTAATTTTAATATTCTTTCTACTTTATGATCAAACGAACTGCCCGTTTCTTATTTACCCCTTGAAAGGAGACATTTGAGGGTGCGGAACGAAAGTGGCAGTTAATTTGATGATTGGCAACAAAGATATTAAAATAAACTCTTAATACTAATTTGTCTCTGTCTTCGCCTATTTCATAATCGCATTATCTTGCGGCATAGTGTTAAACAACAATGTATTGATCGACGCCATTCATGGACGTAGGTCTGCTTACCACCAGTTAGATACAAAAGTCACATACCGTGTTCCTATAAAACAAAAAAAAATAGCAGCTATAGTTATCGAGATAGTAACGATTTTTTTTTCGTACAATCCTTAAAGCGTGGAAGTAAAGTTGCTTGAATAGTGAAAACGTTGACCAAAAAATTGACCCAGAATGCATAAACAGGTGCGAGTTATTCGCGGTAGCCACTGAACCGTACAACTTTTTACCAATATTGATTCGGAATCGTGTAAGACGTTGACGGCTGCTGAACGCATCGCTGATTATCTTGATTGGATGATCTCTATTAGGCCTTTATTATTTTAAAATATACAATTATGCAGATTTTATAAAAGCGAAGAATTTATGTTCATCGTTTTATTTAATTGCTTTTATTTTTTGTCAAGTTTCTCACATACAATTAGTTTCATTATTGTTTGGTCTGATTCTTTGGTCTTTTTTGTTTGTATATAAATTTATTAAGATGTAGAATTTCTAAGTGCTGCACAACATATCAAGTTAAAATAATAAAACCATTGATATCATATAATAGTTTTGTCTCAAAGAGTTGACAATGAATACAAACTCAAAATCTTAAAAGAAACTAAAACTAAATGCGATTAAAAGCCTTTTACAGTTATAACAAAAACATCTCAGAAAAAACAAGTAAATCGTTTATCGGTTGGATCGCCAAACTGATTGCGAGGCTGTGAATCAAAAGTTTGGTCGAAACGATGTGAAAACAATGCCCAGAGATATAATCGGCAATATGCGTTTGCATCCGAATCATCAACTGACAAGCTAGCCTGTGGCAGATGAATCTATGTAGGCTAATGGAGAGGCGGATCTTCTTTGATATACGATCTGATTCGATCATTATTGAACTAGGAAAGGAGGAAAAGAATAGGCAATAAAATTGTCAATGTGAACTTTCTTCAGTTTTAGATATAAACAAAGTAGGTATTTTAAACTAGACGATTTAGCTTTAAACAAGTAATAGAAAATTTTAATTCCCAAGCAAATTTAAGTAGGTGAATGTAATTTTAGTGTGGTGTGAAATTTAATAAATTTGATAGGCAATGATTTATATAGTAAATTCTGAGGAGTTAAACGACGTAACGGACAGTTCAAAGGCGAGTCAATACTGCCAATAAATTGTTATGTTCTTTTTCTAACAGTAAGGTGAAATTTTTGTGCTTATTGTTTCAATGGAGTGAAATCGCACAACTTCTCAACTGGCACGTTTCAAAGGATATTTGTTTTCTCCACCCATTACATTGCTGATGTTAATCTATTTATTCAAAATTCTCACACTATAGTAATTAAAAGCTCTATTAAATACGTAATTACGTATACTAATTGCAGTAAGCACGATTTTATAGATATAACAGCAATCTTATTAGCTTTTTGCTTGACAAAGTTGCGAATTTATGGCAATTTAAGTTTTATTATTGGTATTGCTAGGTTAGGTACAGTAAGGGTTAATTATTATTATATTTTATGTTAATAGCTTCTACGGATTGCGCGTAAATTTGCCAATGTCAAGTGTGGGTAGTTTTAATTTTTTTAAATAAAATGATAGTTAATAGTATGGAAAGGAATTGGAAATGACTACGTGGGAATGAGGAATGGCGACATACAGTCAAAATCGTAAGGTATTTCTGACAATGAAAGTAATCGAGTAGAAGAAGAAAAATAAATCAATGATAAAATGGGTACCACCATTTTCCGAGGGTTAAAGTTTTTTTTTTTTGCATGAATGGGAATTAAACCCACGACATCCGGATATGACGCCAAAGGCACAACCACAAGTCTAAGCCACGAGGCGGTCGAATCTATAAGCTTAAGGAGTTTCTATTATAATGTCAAGTGGTAACAATAAAGAAGGTCAATAAAATACGTACTCTCATCTGCATAGGACAAGAAAGCGACTGCGGTGCAGCGCGTGCGCAAGTGTTCTAGTGCCCCAGAATGCATAGTTGCATACAGTTGCACATAAACAAGGACAAAGTTTAAATTATGTATAGAGAAAATTAACTATTAAGATTAGAAAGCGAAAGGAGAATGTAGAGGTTCTTTTAAGGGCATTTAGTTGTTACCTATTTATATATATAAAAAAATATTTATTAACACATAATCAAAGTGTATGTGTATGTATAAATATATATATCATGACGGGTGCCTTACGGCGCCCGAGACCGCCTAGACGACCCCAGGGTAACCCGAGATATATAAATATGAGTGAATTTTCTATATATTATTATTACAAATATACGTAAATTGTTATTTTTTTATATAAAACATATTCTATATACCTTTTTTTAACTTTAGATCCGTATGAATTAATGATGTTTAAACTATAAGAGGTACTACTAAAACTAAGTGAATGCGGTTAATAGATTATTGTAAATTTTATTACAAATAAACATTAATAATGTACAATAAAATATTGTTTAATAACATAATGGAAAGCTTAACAGGCACTAACCCAGCGCAAATATTACCTACCATAAATGTCAAATAATATTATTATTTTATAATGGTTTTCAGAATATATAACCTAAGTTATAATGAATATATTTTATAATTTAATATCATACGGTATTTAAAAGTATAGAGTTTAAAGAAACCCTATATTAGGTTATATTTTGTCGCAATCGAGACCAATACATATATTTGTGATTTCTACTCTTTCATGGTTTTTGGGGCCCTTTCCTATTATTCATATTACCATGTACTAAATGTCTATAGAAGGGTTCTTTTAAACCCTATATTATATTTGATAGTAATCGCATCATTTAGCCGGCATAGTGGAAGCGATCAATTTTGTTAAGAACAATTATTTATTGACCCCATTCAAGGACTTTGTAGGTCTCCTCACCACCAGGTAGATACAAAGTCACATGTCGTGGTCCAATAAAAAAAAACTATATTCATTTAAATATGCATATGGAAATTAGATAAAGAGACTTTATAGTTAGAGAACGAGTTTGTTTTAGTGGGATAAAAACCCCTCCGCTGGGTACCCTGGGGTCGTTTAAGCGGTCTCGGGCGCCGTAAGCATCCGTAAAGATATGTATGTATGTATGTAGTTAGAGAATCGCCCATACGATTTACTGACTGGTAAAGGTCTGCTGAGCATGAATTTATTTTTTAGTGTTGCCCCAAGTAACCTGGATATACGAATTTCCCCAGGTCCGGGAGGCCTCCCCCTCTCGGACCTAGACCATCTACACATTCTGCTGGAAGTATTTTATCATACGAGTACCTCTATTAAGCCTTACACATCCAAATGGTTTCTCAAGAGGTTTCCCGATCAATCAACATGTGGTACTTATAATGGACGAAAATCCATTAACAGTTTTTTGGGCATAACTCTGTATCTTGGGTAAAACTTAGCAGAAGGTATGTCCAGGATCATATCTATCGAATATTTAACCAGCAGATGGTTTCCGGATCAGTCACAAACTGACTGGTTTGTAAACGCCGGGCCAAGATCTTGGAAAATTTAAACTTACTCGTATACCAGGCTACTTGGGGCAACAGTAAGAATGATATTTCATGTCCAGCGGTTTCTTTACCAGTCAGTAAATCATATGGGTAGCTCTCTAACTTAGGTTATTTAGGGTACTCGCATTCTGAGTCTACACCGAAAAAGACGCTAGCTCGGT
>CAWUHH010000660.1:0-10091 GCA_963921915.1 Hyposoter dolosus | reverse complement strand
CCCCTCACACCGCTAAGTAGCGGTGTACTAAGCGCCAGTAAACTAAAAAAATCCTACAACGAATCCTTAGCTTCTTATAACCGTAAATTATAAACTTGAAATCCTGTAAATTTTGAGATATGTGATATGATATTTTCTTTAGGCGTCCTGTCTGAGTGATTTATAAGAAATAACTTTTTCAATTTTGTTTTATCATTTTTTTCGCTTCGACATGTACTTACATACCCAAACTAGTTATTTAAATATTTTATTTGTAAATTAGAAATAATAAACTCTTCTGTCTTGCTCGAACTCATACAAATCTATATATGGAAGAAATATAACTTACCTTGGGCCCATCTACCATCACGGGCTGCCATCGTCTACTACAACAAGAAGTTAGGTAAAAAATATTTATTGAAAAACCAGCCATCGTCTACTACAAAACGATATATAAACATTAAATATCGAAAAATCAGGGGCCTGACCAAAGAACACGATCGCCAATCGAATCGCCTCATCGATCGATAAAATTGTATAGGAATTTTACTCTATGGGTAGAGTCCGATCGCCAAGAAACGTCAAATCCCATACATTTGGCTTTCGATGGGTATTTCGATTCGATTATCGATCGGCTCTTTGGTAAGGCCCCGGTTCTATTCCAATTTACATATAATGTGTATTAGGTTGGTTATAAAAGTGCAGCTAACTTGAAAGCACGCATTCTTGGCCAGTTTGAATTGTTGCAGCATTGGAATTTCAACTCTATAACAATACAACAATTTACAACTTAGAACTTATATTAAAATTTATTGTTTATTCACGTCTTTTCGTCGTCGAAATTCGCGGCCCGTGATTAGGCCCTTTGCCCTTAGTTATAGCACTTCCATAAATATTATTAAAAATTTCTATTGTTATGCTGTGCTTGAATACATCGAAGAAAATAAAATTAACCATGGCGGAAAAAATATATTTTGTACTCAATGAAATTTAAATAATAATACTTGGTATAAAAAATAAATAAAACGGTGCTTTTAAGTTACGGAAATAAATTTATATGTGATTAATAAAAATATTTATTGTCATGGTAAATACACCCACAGTGTTTATAGGTTATGTTCATGTAATAGTTGAGTAAAGTTATTATTTATTGTATGTTTCAGCATTCATGTAGACAAGTATTATATTCCTCTGCTCGATGGAAAAGTGCATTACCTATTAAAGCTAAATTACCTATTACTACAAACCTTTCAAATCAAGTAAGTTTATTTTAGTAAATACGAGGGCTATCCAGAAAGTAGATTACGTTTTGGAATAAAAAATAAACAAAGTATAGGAAACAAATTTTATTATATACAGATGAAAGCCACACTCAAATACTACTTTTCGACATAGTCACCATTCAAATTAAGGCATTTATCGTAGCGATGTACGAGCTTGGAAATTCCTTCGTCGAAAAATTCGGCCGCCTGCGCCTTCAACCACTTCGTTACCTCTTTTTTTGATTCATGATTTCGTACATCAAACTTCGCGAAATTTGTGGAAAACTCAAAGAAAGTTCCGTTATTGTGAACCTTCGATTTTCACGGACTTTAGCATCGACTTTTTCGACAAGTTCGGCAGTCACTATGCTGGGTCTCCCACTTCGATCTTCGTCGTGAACATTGGTTCGGCCATTTTTAAATCTGATGACCCACCGACGCACTCCACCTTTAGTAGTAATGTTGTCCCCATACACTTCACAAAGCTGCCGATAGATTTCTATTGGTTTACAGTTTTTTGCACTCAGAAACCTTATTACTGCACGCACCTCGCAGCTCGTGGGATTTTCAATTAACGCAGACATTTCAAACCGTCACAGTATCTGAACGGAGCACAGCACGAACCTCTCACTAGCACGGCTAGATGCCGACTGAGCTGCGCAACGCTCCGACCCCAAGATGGCCGCGCTAGCCCTGCCCCTAGCGGAAACAGACGAAAACGTAATCTACTTTCTGGATAGCCCTCGTACCTTGCCATTATTAGAATTGTTTTCCTAGCTTGTCATATCACATTATTTTAATCTAAGCTGATTCAATGGCATACACTATGTGGGTGCTGGGTGCTGGATCCACTGTATGGAAGGGAGACAAAAGAGTGCATACAGTAGTCTATATTTATAGGGTCCTTTTGTAAAATTAACACCCCTCTAACCAAATTTCAAGTACATTTTCAAAAATACCAAGTACCATTTATTATTCCAAAGCACATACTACAAGATCCTATTTGGGCTGCGTTCAAAATGTATTCCATTAAAGTACACAACTGTAAAATAACTTCTTCTTTTATTCGTGGCCTCTACGCCATATAGGTGTAATTTTGCCAATATCAAGTGCGGGGTGATTGCGGGTAGATTTATATAGCGGGTATAAAGTAAATGTGGGATAATAGGATAGAAAGGAACCGGGAAAGGACTAGGGTAGAAAAAGGAATGGCGACATGACTGTATGAAAGCATACGGTATAGTCTTGCCAATATCAAGTGAAGGAGGAAAAAGAAATCAATAGTAAAATGGTTACCGCCACTTTACTGAAGATTGTGGGATTATTTGAAATAACACAAACACCGAGATCACTGCGTAAATGCTACACTTCTCACACTTAATATTACTTTAAGAATGCTTATTCTACAAAATTAGTACACTTTTGCACAATAAGATTCAATAAAATAATATTTGAAAAATATAATATAATCACGCGTCTATAGTGTTCGGGCTACCCTCAAAGAATCCTGTAAAATAACTAGATGATCAGAAATAAAATTTATTTGGAGAATCAACTGTAAATGGTTGTATATATGATATGAATATATATTTATGTACATATTATTAATTATATGTATTATATTCACTTTTATTATGACACTTACATTTTATTATTATATTTACTGTAATTTATAATAATCTACCTTAAATAGTTATCAAATTGTCCCAAAGGTTTGACTGGTTAGCAGCATTAAGTCCACCTTTGTACTTTGTGCAATGAATTATTTAAATAAATATAATATTTATTTTAGTTACAAACATCAGAATGTCGTTACTATTCTGCTCGGAAAGGTCTTTTATCATCAATTATAGACAATATCAGGGAAGATATAGAAAAAAACAAGGAAATGAAAGAAAATATCAAAAAGTTTCGTGAAGAAGCTCAAAAACTTGAACATTCAGAAGCTCTTCAAGCTGCAAGAAAAAAGTTTCATGCTGTAGAATCTGAAGCATCAAAAGGATCAGAAATTTTCAAAGAAACCTTTGATGGATTTAAAGGAAAAATGGGACAAGTGATAGAGGAAGCTAGTAAAAGTGATATAGCAAAAAAAGCTGGTAAATTTGGAGAGGAAATATCGAAAACTGCAAAGGGAGCAGCATATAGCCTGTCGGACACTGGTCAGAAACTTGGTCAAACTTCAGCATTTAGAACCATATCCCAGGTAATAAATTAATATTTGAATCATATTGTATTTTCCCTACTTTCTGTAAAATGTTACTGTGAACTGTGTGAACTTAATATGAAAATATAAAAAATCATACCTATTCAGAAATACATATTTTTATTGGAAAAAAAATAAGTTTAGGTATAATTGCACCCAAGTACTAGTAATAAGCTACCCTATAAAAATAATTCATTCGAAATAAGAGTGCAAATCCTGCACTGTAAAATAGGAATTATACCAGACTTGTTACCAAATACAGGTGTAAAAACCGTTATGTGATGTCATGTTTCTGTTTAAGTCTGTGTTCCCCAGTTTTCTGGACTACTGCATCAATTACTTGTCGTGGTGGTAGGCTACTTTCATAGTGTGGTTATGAAATGGGACCGCATCATTTAGCCAGCATTTTTAGGTCTGCTTACCATCAGGTAGATACAAAGTCACATGCCCTGCTTTATAAAAAAGGTAATACCATTACTGAAAGAAGGAAGAGTTTTCAAACCATTTTTTTTTAATTGTATAATAAAATAAAAGCTACTATATATATAATAATTTGTTTGTTTAAAAATTTTATATGATGTATTAAACAATTTTCAGGCCACAGAAGTCGTAAAAAATGAAATTCAACCAAGAGGACTTGAGGGTCGAGTGTATACTTCTCCTATTGCATTAAGAAAAAGAGTTGAGGTAAAAAATAGTAAAATAAATATCATATAAATATGAGAGAATGTTGCCTTCCATGCGGGTGGTACCCGCATGTGAACTGCAATGTTCCCAGATTTGGGACAGCTAAGCAGGGTAAAAGGTCTTTCCGAATTTAACCCTTCCCTTCACTGTGTTCACTACTCTCTCTACAAAATCAAATACTATACATACATATCAGTGCTGCCTTGGAAACGCGTTCCATAAAAGTGCAGACATATTTTCAAAAGTCTCACTTTTAATGCATTATAATTTTAGCTTAATATATTTAATTAAGTCAAAAATAGTACCAGTTTGATAGTCAGTTAATCCTTTAGGGTATTGATTTTTGTTGTGCTTGTCACACTTAAAATTTATATTTTGTGTTTAGGTGGATACAGAGGAGAGAACATTTTCTCCGGATACAGAAACTACAGGTATGGAGCTGCATCGAGACTCCAAATTCTATGAGCAATGGGAGAACTTTAAAAATAATAACCAATATGTAAATAAGGTAAGCTAATGTAATAGAGCTTTATTAGCAACAGAGTGGTGAATATGTGGAACAGACTGCCAACGGACACGGTCAACTCCTATACTACACTTTTAAGAATAAACTGAACAGATGGATATTAACTAACAAATTCGACAATAAATAAAATTAAGAACTATACACCTATGCTTGATATAGGCTTATCAGCAATACACTGGTTGCCTATTTTTCAATAATAATAGTAAAACTCACAAAGGATAGCTGGTAGATAATGCCTAAGGCATTAAGCTTGCTTATGTACAACAGTATTAAGCTTTTGAACAATAAATACATTTTTCATAAGCCTGCTTAACATGAAGAGATACAAATTCACAGCCGTGACCCCATTAAAACTAAACTTTTTATAAGAAAATTTGTATTTTTTTTTTTTATGTTTTATATAGGTACATTACTCTTTGTACACAATAATATTAATGACCTTTACAATTAAAAGGTCGCCATATCTGTAACTTACAATATTAAACTTTATATTATATTTCAGGTCCTAGATTGGAAAATAAAATATGACGAATCTGATAACCCTGTGTTCAGAGCCTCAAGATTTCTCACTGATAAAATGAGCAATCTATTTGGAAACATGTTTGAGAAGACAGAGCTCTCAAAGACCCTTACAGAAATCTGCAAAATCGACCCCAACTTCACATCACAAAAGTTCCTCGAAGACTGTTCTACAGATATCATCCCAAATATCCTGGAAGCGATGGTGAGAGGTGACATGGATATTCTCAAAGATTGGTGTTACGAAGGTGTGTTTAACATTTTAGCAACACCAATGAAGCAATGTAAGCAGTTGGGTTACCGATTAGACTCAAAGATTTTAGATATTGAGAATATAGAGTTGGTAATGGGGAAGATGATGGACCAGGGCCCAGTGTTGGTGGTGACATTCCAATCGCAGCAGATAATGTGTGTCAGGGATGCTAAGAACCATGTGGTGGAAGGGTCCCCGGATAAGGTTATGCGGGTTAACTATGTGTGGGTGTTATGCCGGGATCCCCAGGAGCTGAACCCCAAGGCCGCCTGGAGACTGTTGGAGCTGTCAGCTAATAGTGTAGAACAATTGATATGAGTTCAGTTTATAATGTTGCTTGTATATGTATATATTAATTTATACAGAGGTGTATTAAAGCTGTTGATCTTATTTTAGTGGTTTTTGTTGATTATCTGGTGCATAGAAGCTACTAACAACTATAATCAGAAATGTTTCATAAACTAAGTGGTTTCTAGGTGAGAGGAAGGTCTCTATAACTTTGTTATCCCGACTGACCAGTCTCATCATCAGATGCAAAAACTGTCAGGAGACCTAGTCATGTTTTGGTTTTAGTTTGTGGTTTCACAGGGTTTTCAGGAGATTACTGCACCGATTTCTGTTTCAAGGTGGTCTCCTTTCAGGAGGTGGTGACGAAATGGATGGTTGAATTGGCGATAAGGAAGCGAGGATATTAAAATAAGACTCGTAATGCAATTCATCCCTCTCGCCGCACCATTTCGTAATCGCATCATTGAGGGCAGAGGGAGCGTTCGATGGTGTCTATCATCAATCAAGAAAATGAAAAAAAGCTAATTTTATTTTTGTATTCGAAAATATTGCCTAAAATAAGAAACTAATTTCATTTTTATCACTTAAAAAAAACTGGATTATTAGATATTCATGTTTGAAATTTATTAAATATTATTTTTGTGATACGTCATTATCACGGCACAGAAGACACCTGTATATATTAATTATAATAGAAGACACGGCGAAGTTGACATGCAGTACTTTTAAATGTACCAGTCATAGTCTCAAGCAAGCATTTCTATTGGTTACCGCGAAGTGAAAATTTGGGTCCGATAATACTCTTCAGTTTATGAAAGGTAAACGTGTTTCTTGAAACTCGTCTTCTCTACAATAAATCTTGTGAAGCTTTATTCTTACCTATAAAAATAGCAATAAAATTTCAAAATATACTTTTTTCTTATTACTATACCTATTGCAAGATACATAAAAAATATATTATTATACTAGACATTTATTTTATATACTCGTACGTAGATACATCTCCCATCACTTTTATCCAATAGTACTGTTTTTAATGTCTATTATAAGTTTCTTGTGACGTCACGCAGATTTCAAATATTAATATCTCAAAAACCAGTTTTTTATTTAATAAAGAAACGAAATTAGTTTCATATTTTAGGCTATATTTTTTAAATAAAAAATAAAATGAATACTTTTTTTATTTTCTTCGGAAGCCCATTATTGATCGACTTCATTCGTGGACAGACCCTTCAATCTGCTCAATACCAGGTAGATTCAACAACACATGGAGTGCTCCAATAAGAAAAGGTGTACTCAATTTGATTTGGGATGGGTTCAATAAATAAAACAACTATATGTAGGTGTTTTTTTTATAATAAAAAATTTCGTAGAATTTTGAGCTGGCTTATAAATATTATATTTTATGTGAAATATAAAAAACATTCTTATTAAAGATAATATCATATTATATAACAGACGAAGCTTTGACGAGTGTAGATATTAAGGAAAAGCTATTTACATTAGTTAATATACTTAAAAATAAAACTTACAGATTATAGAGTGCGAGTTTTTTTTACGTTTAGTATCCAGTTAACTATCTATAATTACTACTGCGTTAATAACAATCTAACTAATCAGTAGCTCTACCACAAGTTTTTGCAAACAGTTTCTACTATGGTCGCTATATATAGCCAACCAATAGGATCGCTTTATTTTTTTAATAGGTATACCTCTAATTGGTTGATTTTTATCTATAGTTACTAGCAACTGTAGTAATAGTAAAAACTGTTTGACAGCTTATTTTGACAGTACAAAATTAAAACGATCATATTGATAGAGAGTTAATTGACAAGGTAGTAAACTTAAAAAAGAACTCACAGAACTACAATATTATAGGTAAAGAACCCGTTTAATGTTATTTACAATAATATTTATACAATATTGAACAATTTCACAAAAGCCTAAGACTATTTTAAGAGCTATTCATACAATAAAATACAATAACAGGTGCCTTTCGGCTGGCGAAACCCGTAGGTAAATGTCTCAGAGTCTCAATTAAGAGTACCCCAACATCCATTATTTTAACATTACTTAGATAAGAAATTTAATTAAATCTTTGGCGTTGCATCATCCACTTATTCATATTAATGAAAAGTTATCATACCTAATAAGTACTAGGGCTTGAGCTAGGGAATTCGGTTTTAACAAAATTCCGGAATTCCGACAAATATCAATATCGTTTGTAATACCGGAATTGGTAAATAAAAACCGGAATTTCTATATCAAAAAAAAAAAAAATTTCGTACCGATTTTAAGCGAAGCGTGTCATTTCAATAGCTTGAAAAAATGAATTGGCTTGCTTGAAATTTCACTACCAACTAGATTCCTAAGTCTTCATGGACCAGGGGCCCTATCGGGAAGCCCATCGACGCGATCGAACGATAGAAATCGATGCTCAAATGTATGGGATTTGACATTTCTCTTCGATCAAGTACTTATAAATACATTTTTGTCAATCGACGCGTCGATCGGTATGTCGATGTAGCTTCCCCTGTATAACAATTTTAAAGGAAGCCTTGAACTCCGGAATTCTGAAGTGAATAGCTTAATATCGAAACCCAATACCGGAATTGAAAAATGGTCCGATATTCAAGCCCTATATTAAAAAAATTGGTTTCTACAGCACTAGAAAAAAAAATGGAGGGTATTATTAAAACTGGTAACTTTGCTGTCGAAACCATAGCCCTAATGTGAGTTTTTTTAACGTTTACTTTAGAGTTAACTATGCTATTGCGTTAACATTTTCACCCATCACACGCTTGCATTTTTAGTTCCCAAAATTTCCGGTTGTGGCACTTTGCTATTTTCTGTACTAATTTTAGTACAGTAAATGATAGTAGTAAAAGTAAAAAAAAAAAACTCACTACTGTTACAGGTCACTGATTTGTCATACAGCTATCTTGCCGTGTTAAAATAATTGATAAAAATATCCTAACAATATAGGTAGGTAGGTACCTATAGGATATTTTTTGTTAAAGTTTTTTTGAGTACTTACTTGACTAATTGAACTTGCCTAAAGTATAAAAGAGCTTTGCAGCTTGTCCACGGCTGCTCAAAATACCCATTCTAACAGGTAATAGCTTTTCTTTACCTATTAATTAAAAAAAAAAAAGTATGTATATGAATGCTGAATGTCCTATAAAAAATGACACAATGTTTACATTTTTATTTTTGATGGATTTTAGATGAAAATATATGTTATATAGAACGTAACGCATGAGATTTCTGCAATATATTTAATCATTAGGTACCTAATTTAATGTGTTTATAAATGCAATTGAAAATTAGTTATTAATCTTACACAATTAATCATAATTAAATATCAATGTTTAATATCCGAATCAGATCTTTATTAATAGCACCTTTTTAAAACAAATGAAACTTATCCAAATTAAAAACTAAAAAATACATTTTTCAACCTAAATTAAATATCAGAGACACGAATTGTTTGTGACTTATTTTTCACCTTAACGTAAATAATAAAAAGTACATTTGTAATTAATAATTATATAAGTAGGCTAAAGTAATGACTTACATACATTCCTACAAAAGTCGTAATAAAATGGTGATTTTAAGTTATTTTAATTTATTTTAATAAAACTAAACTTATTTCTAAAGTCTGTAGCCCTAGTGTGAGTTTTTAATACGTTTACGTTTGAGCTATATACTACTGCGTTAACATTTTCACCAATCACAGGCTCCCATTTTTAGTTCTCAACATTTCCGCTTGGGGCACTGAACTATTTCTCATACAAATTTAACTCAAACGCTTAGTTATAGTTAAAAATTCACACTTGTATGAATAAATTGCTAAAGAGAAAGATATTAAAATCTTAGAGTTCTGACGACTTTAGTGACCATGGAAACGACTGAAATTTAAATGGTTTCTATGGTTACAATTCGTGAGAAAAAAGTTTTAATGAAATTTGAGAACGAATTATGATCTGGGTGAATTATATAAAATGCTAACTATGCCCGGTGGTTTTGCGACACATGGTTCCATGGGAAATGTTGTTAATTTGATCAGTAGAACCTCATATTAGCCCAAAGTGCAACCTTTAAAAGTCACCATGTAAAAAAATAAAAACATCTTTATCCTTAAACTATTGGTCCAATAAAATAACATTATTATCCTCCACCAGCAACCGGGGCTACTGGTGACATAGCAGTCCGGGTAGGAGAAGCCACGCTAAAAGAAGTAATGAACACATTCACTATGGTGACGAGGAATATGCCCAGCACTGTGGCGTTGTTGATCTTATCCGCCTTGCAGATGTCCTTCTCGTCCTTCACGTTATACCGGCTGTTCATGATGAGACCGATGCCTACTAA
>CAWUHH010000657.1:0-10710 GCA_963921915.1 Hyposoter dolosus | reverse complement strand
GGAAATGTCAGATCCCATACATTTAAGTTTCGATTTCTATTGATCCATACGTCGATGGGTGTGTCCCGGTAGGACCATGATCCATGAAGTCTTAGAAATTTGGTTGGTAGTGAAATTTCAAGAACGTCAATGCGTTCAAGCTGTTGAAATGACGCGCTACGCCTCAAACCGTGACAAAATTATATAATAATATAATATAATATATGTAGGACAATTACACAAATTGCTATGGTTACAAACTAAGCTCTAGGCTTGTACTATGTGTACCAGAAATAATTATATAATACATATTATATTTTATAAACACCCAGACTATGACAAACTGTACACTGTGACAAATTTATAAAATAATATAATATAATATAATATAATATATGTAGGACAATTACACAAATTGCTATGGTTACAAACTAAGCTCTAGGCTTGTACTATGTGTACCAGAAATAATTATATTTATATAATACATATTATATTTTATAAACACCCAGACTATGACAAACTGTACAGAAAAACGTACTAATATTTATTTGCCATGGGTGGGAATCGACCCACGACCTCCGGATTTAACGCCAAGGGCCCAACCATTAGTCTACGGAGGCGGTCAATATATGTTTTTTGATATCGAAATTCCGGTTTTGATTCACCAATTCCGGTATTACAAACGATATTGAAATATGTCGGAATTCCGGAATTTTATTAAAACCGGAATCGCGGAACTCAACCCCTAGTTGCACTTTTGGCGTTGTATCCGGAGGTCGTGGGTTCGATTCCCACCCATAGCAAAAAAATATTAGTACGTTGATCTGTACAGTTTGTCATGGGTTTTCGTAAAATATAATATGTATTATATCGTTGATTCTGGTACACATAGTACAAGCCTAGAGCTTAGTTTGTGACCAGAGCAATATGTGTAAATTGTCCTACATATTATTATTATTAAATCAACCGCATCCTGAAAGTAGTAGTAATCTAAAGTACTATATTAAAATTAAACCCTCACTTCCTCTCTACATCTCTTTAAGTTGCAATAAAAATTGTGCAAGCTCTCATGATAGAGCAGTTTTAGTTACAAAAATAAGTCATTTTAAAGCTCTTAAAGGCGACAGCTGCGGTGATGGATGGCTGCTGTAATATGATGTAACAATAAGATGCATTGTGTAGGGATCGTGGAGGCTCCTCACTGAGCTCTGACCTATGTCGATCAATTATGTTGTTTTTTTTTTTCATTTTAGCCGCGATTAGCTCGTAATATATGCCTGTATTTGAAAATGATACTTAATATTAATATCACTCAAGTTGGTCTTAACTCTTTTCACTAAATTGAAGTGAAGAAAGATTGAAAGGAAGAAATGATACTTGAGTGAATCGCATGTGAGATAGATTCATAAAATCTGGCCTCAATCGACCAGTCGTCTTTCATAATGGTAAAGGTATTATTTCCAACTTCGTAATTATATGATTATAAACACAATAAATTGTAGAATAAAATAATCTATGAAATTTTGTGTACCTATACCTAATAAAATGTAAAATGGTAACAACACAAATGTTAATGGCAGTTTATTTGAGGTTTTTATTTTTTTATTGGAGCAAGCGACATGTGACTTTGTATCTACCTGGTGGTGAGCAGACCTACACAGTTCATGAATGGGGTCAATCAGTAATTTTCTTAAACAATATTAAACGCTCCCACTATCCCGGCTAAATGATGCGATAACGAAATGGGGAGCGACAATGGCGAATTGCATTACGATATTTTAATATACTCGCTGCCTTATCGTCAATTTAACTACCCATTTCGTAACCTCATTCTGAAAGGAAACTACCACCTCGACAAGAAAACGATGCTGTAGTCTCCTGAAAACCGGTAAACCCACCGACTATAGGCGGTGGTAACGAGACCGGTCGGTGGATAAAGCAGCGAGGACGCCCATTTCGTAACCGCCGTCATAGTGGTAGCGGCCAATGCTGTCAAAAACGTCAACGTACTGATCGAACCAGTTCACGGACTTTGTAGGTCTATATTTGATCATAAGCAGACCTACTTTATATTATAAAGTCAGTTGCCGTAATCCAATAAAATACACAGAAAAAATAACTAGGTAATTCAGAAAAACGGTTCATTTGAACTTGGACTAAGCTTTTGGAGTTATTTTAATTTTATTATTTACTATGACAGTCTATGGTTGACGTCAAACACTGTAAAGTATAATTTATTAATCAAAAAGTAAAAATAAACACGGAACTGAATATCCATTTTGACAATAATAGAATAAAGGTATAAAGTTCAAATTAATCGTGCCTACATATAGGTAATTTGAACAATTCCATTTCAAAATATCTTGAAGGTTTGTTTGTCATTATTCCATTCGATCAATAAAATTACTAATCAATTATTAAGGTAAAGTTGATATTCAAAGGAAGGAAATTATGTCTATGTGTAGACAAGATTTAAAGAACCCTACATAGGATACACGTAATTCTTACTAAAAATTAGAAAGTGAGTAAGTCTAGTTTGTTTGTGGCAGTTTTACTGAAAAACTACAGAAGTAATGAATTCAAGAGAAATTCCAACAGGATTAGCATCTCTTGAACGTTCTCACTCTAGTTGAATAAAAAAAATACTGGTAACTTTCTGTAAAAAGTTCTCTATATCACTATAAACAAACTATCTTAACATGATTAATCGTCAGAAAAATACTAGAATTATCAAGTTAATATAGTCACTGCTTCTGAAAACAAAAACGTGGCGTTTGCGGTACTTAACCTGCTGCCCCAGTTAACTGCTAACCGAATGAAACCGGCCCCTATCCATGTGAACTCTTATTTTTATTGGAATAGCTAGTTTCACGACACGATTGGAAGATTAATAAAGTACGTAATTTAGAAAATATATAGCTATAAAGTTTAAATATTGATGTATATGTGTATTCACTATTTGATGAGAAATGTTGTGGGTAATTAATTGTTGTTTTAAGGTGTAATGTATCTTAAGTTTTCTACATCAGATCAGTAAACTTTGCTAAATTCTAAGGTTCCTTCAATCGACAGTACTGCCATACAAACTTAACACACTTTGATCTTACTTTTCATGTAATTGACAGCCTCCGTAGACTAATAGTTGCGCCTTTGGCGTTGTATCCAAAGGTCGTGGGTTCTATTAAAACGCAAAAATATATTAATTAGTACGTTTTTCTGTACAGTTTGTCATTGTCTGAATGTTTATAAATATAATATGTATTATATCGTTGCTACTAGTACACATAGTACAAGCCTAGAGCTTAGTTTACGACCAAAGCAATATGTGTAAAATGACCTACATATGTAATTAATCTAATTATTGTCAAATAAAAAAAATACACTTTTACAATTATTGTACTCGTAAGTGTCACATATTGGGTTGGTGAATCCTGAATCTAATAAGTATCTTTCTGTTTAACATCATATATTTATCTAAACAATTTTATTTTAAAAGTTATATGTATAACTTCTCTAATTGGCCGATATTTTCTTTAATTTTTTTTAACGGAGCACGGCATCACGGCAAGTTATTTTGTAACTAGCTGATGTAAAGCAAACCTTCAAAGTCCATGAATGGGGTAGATTAATACATTGTTGTTTATCAATATTGAATGCTCCCACTATGCCGCGTTTGGTATCAGTGGCCCGAGTTGGATTGGGTGGGCAGCTCCTAAAACTTAACAATTCAACACAAGGAATACCCATTCCGTCTACCACAGACAATATTCTGGTTTGGCACTATCTTCTATAACCCAGAACAATAATCCTTAGCACAGGGTGCAGAGCAAATGTTGTATTCCATGGTACCTGAATAAATAAATAATAATAATATATATTTTTTTTGCACACTATATAATTATGCATGTATACGGTCACGGTTGCCTTACGGCATCCCAGATTGCCTAAACGGTCTCAAGGTACACATCGGTAGGTTTATTTCCCACCTCGTCATAGCTCATGGAATTCCGAGTCAACAGCTTGTCTCGGTGTTTGTATAAAATCAATAACTCATTAAAAAAACTATTTCACAAGTTGGTATAGTAAAACTGGGAACTGACTGCTTAACGTGCACGAGCCGAGGAACTCTAATGGAGTTACCACCGAGGTGCAGTGGTTATGCCGAATTCCCGCTGAGAGATGACCCAGTGGTGTACGTGCTAAAATCCCCTATTATCAACAGGCTTAACCCGTGCCTTGTGTTAATTACTTATTATCTAATCTATATATTAATAGCTTTTTATCCCCATTTATAGAGTTTTTAGGTCAGCTTACCACAAACAAGATTCAGAAGCTAAAAGGGATATATTATGCTCTAATAAAAAAACACAAATACGTAGATAAACGATGAATTACTAATAATCTGAGTTAAACGTAAAGTTCTTTTGTATAACAATTCACTGAGCACCCTTCATGGCTGAACCACCGTAATAATAAAGACTGCAAAGTAACCATGCCGCAGTGAGCTTTAGGCGTCAGCGAAAGTCTGGAAGCTTTTTGGGAGTTTTTGTGCTCCTAACTTATGTAAGGTTTCGCAATGTTTTATATACCGGTTTAGCAACACCTCACGCGTAGAGAGCGCATTAACTAATTGGCGTAGTATGTAATGGTGGAGTTAGTCCACTTACTACTAGCTGTCTCGTTCTTGATTTAAAATTTGGTGAAATAATTGTATACTTGATTGAATCAGGCGTTGTTTTGAGGAATTCCATTATTTAATATAATAATGTTGATGTAATATTATTTTAGAAAATCTTCAAAGTTTAATAAACTATAATTTCGAAATTTTGACATGCATGTAGGCATGTCAAAAACGATAACATTTGAATATTTGGGAACAATTGGAAATAATTAAAAATTCGACAGACAGCCTAATCAATGAACCAATCAATACGTTGATTAGTTCATATGTAACGTTGCAACGTTAGAATTGACGATAAGGCACCGAGTATATTAAAATATACCTACTCGTAATGCAATTCGTTATTGTCGCCGTCCATTTCGTAATCGCATCATTTAGCCGGCATAGCGGGAGCGATCAATATTGTTTAAGAACAATTATTGATTGACCCCATTCATGGACTTTGTAGGTCTGCTCACCACCAGGTAGACAAAGTCACATGTCGTGCTCCAATAAAAAATAACAAAAAAATACTACATATTTTATTTAGGTTCAATACAGTTATAAACAAGATAATAAAAATAGCATAGGTATTGAATACAAACATTGATGCGCCCTAAAAAATAGAACATTTATATTGGTAAGTAACAATGAGTACAGAAACTGGAGATCAAGCAAATACTTAATAACAAAAACAGAAACAAAAATGGGTTACAAAAACAAAGTGTCTCTTAAAGATTTTCTATAACTACGATAAAAAATATTAAAGTTAAATGTTTTTATTACTCATTTATATCATTCACGTGATGACTTGAGACGTGGTCGCTTACTATAGGCCTCATGAAAAAGCTCACACTCACACAAAGGGCGATGGAGCGCGTTATGCTCGGCGTTTCCTTGCGGGATCGTATTCGAAACGATGAGATCCGCAAAAGAACCAAAGTAACCGACATAGCCTCCAGAATAGCCAAACTTAAGTGGCAGTGGGCAGGCCACATAGCTGAAGACCGTTGGGGCATTAAGGTTCTCGAGTGGCGACCGCGTGCTGGAGGACGCAGCAGAGGCAGGCCCCCCACAAGATGGACCGACGACCTGAAAAAGGTCGCGGGAAGCCGATGGGTACAGGCGGCGCAGAACCGGTCGTTGTGGCGATCCTTGGGCGAGGCCTATGTCCAGCAGTGGACGCGTGAAAGGCTGGTATGATGATGATATCATTTACGCATAAATATTAAAAATAATAAATAAATAAATACCATCACGAGTGCCTTTTTGGCTCCCGAGAACCGTTTAAACAGTCTTAGGGTACCCAGTCGAGGAATTAACCCGTCCTCATTGCGCCGATGATTCAGAGGCTACACCTTACAAGTGGCGAGCTTGTTGCAGTGTTTATGGTGGTATAGCCTAGTTGTATAAAGTTGACCCATCCCAGGTCCGGTCTTGTTGACATCTGCTTAACCTTGTTATCAGTTGCGCCGTGAATTAACCACTAGGCTGGGGCAACTTTTTTTCCTTTCGCGTCCACAGCACCGGTGTTAGTTCGACATCATCGATGCTTTTCATCAATTAAAATAAAAATTTTACAATAATGGGTACGATTGAGGTCAATAGTTTTTTTTTTATGTTCTCAAATAATAAATAAAATAGTAAGGTTATATATATACTTACCTAAGCGTATTACTATCATTTCATAATTGTCATGTCATATTATATACGCGCAACTTCGTCTGCGTAACTTTAACCGTTTACGTAACGGAATATCTCAAATGGAAGAAATTTTCACCGTTTTCCCAACATTTTTCATTGATGTTCCGCTCCTATTGGTCGTTGCGTGATGTTATTCTTCCTACATAAATGAGCATTCTAAAATATTTTTTTTAATCGGTTCAGTATATACAGAGATTACCCCCTACAACCTCACAAACTTTACCTCTTTAATATATTAGTACTTATATAATAATTATATTGCAGTTTTCTTCTCACTATTAAATCAACACATTATATTGAATTGAATACTTGTAAATGTATAAAATTGTATTAGAATATATTATAAATACATGATCGAAACTGATGTTTGAATGAAATGAAATGAAATATTATAGTACATGATACTATTTATCTATACTAAGTACTCAGATGCCAACTATGCGAAGTCTACACGTTTTGAAACCGTTGTTTCATAAGAAGTTCCATCTTCACATGGGGCCTTTTCGTAGGTTCAAAGCCAGCGGATGTTTTTCACAAAAAGAAAATAAGGTTCAAGCTTTTCGTTTAAATATGTTTTATATTTCTAATGAGATTTTATATTATTAATACGTAAGCTACGTACAGCATTAAAGAAAGTGATCATAAAAATGCGCTGTGCCATAAAGTATAGAATTAGAATCGTGTCGCTTTAGCACAGGAATATAAACTAGGCTATAAGTATTTTAGTGCAATCATAAATACAACTAGCTATATATACCATTGGACGTGCTGGACCAGTGACTCGGTACTAACCTATGTTATAAGAAAAAACTTAACAAGTGCCGAGACCGCTTAGACTGCCTCAGGGTACCCAGCGGAGGGGTGTTTAATCCCACCTTATAGTAGCCGATAGTATGAGTAAAAATAAAAATAAAAATAAATACCATCACGGGTGCCAATTTGGCTCCCGAGAACCGTTTAAACGGCCTCAGGGTCCCAGCGGAGGGATTAACCCATCCTCATTTCGCCGATGGTATTCGGAGGCAACACCTAACAAGTGGCGAGCTTGTTGCGGTGTTTATGATGAAATAGCCTCGTTGTATAAAGCGGTCACCCATCCCAGGCCGGTCTTATTGTCATCTGCTTAACCTTGCTATCAGTTGCGCAGTAACTTAACCACTAGGCTGGGGCCGCTTTTTTATAAAGGGTTCTTTTTCACATTTTGGCAATCATATTCATTTTTGTCCAATATTAGCTACAATACCTATTACCAAATTTTAGTTCGAACCCCGGTATGTACCAATGAGTTTTTATTAAAAAAAAAAAAATGGACATTTGTTTAACAATACCACAATAGTGTCTCGGAGAACACGTTAAGCTGTCGGTCCTGGTTTCACTATACCAACTTGTGAAACTGTTTATAGATTATGAGTCTATTCAAAACATCGCGATAAGCTAGCCACTTGTTTGGTGTAGACTCATACTATCGGCTACTATAAGGTGGGATTAAACACCTCTCCGCTGGGTACCATGAGGCAGTCTAGGCGGTCTCGGCGCCGTAAGCACCCGTGATGATACATTTTTATTGTACCCTAATACAATTTTATTGTACCCTAATACAAAATTGAGTTCTTTCAAGACCAATGCTCGCCAGTATGAACGGACTTAAAATATATCCCCTTTAGGGTCAGTTCGACCAAAAGAATACTGGGGATAGTAATATCATTCCTTAACAAATATTTACTCGTAAATTAATTTATTAAAACATACAATATTAAAATTTATTTGTATGTGATTTGATGTTATTAATCTTGTCATAAGTTCATCACCATCATTTTGTATGGAAATCGTATATTATTTACTTATTATGAACAAGGGCTATGTATGCAATAATAAATAAATAAATATGTAGGACAATTTACAAATATGTACATAAAATCGTACTAATGTGTTTTGTCATGCATGGGAATCGAAACCACGACCTTCGAATATAGTCGTAACGCCAAAATGCGCAACCACTAGTCTACGAAGGCGGTCAGTTATGCCTTCTATTGGTTGAAACGGTCCTTATTCACATTTTAAGACGCGTACGACGATTTCTGACATCTAACTTGTGTTCCTAGCGAATTAAAGTAACATCCCGCTTGTTATTTTAGTTTTTTTGAAGTTTGGCGCAGTCATTTTTTTTTAGTTTATAAATTATATATTTACTACTGACTACTGACCATCGCAACTACGTCTGCGTAACATTAACCGTTTACGCAACTCACGCAACCGAAGCTCTGAAAAGGATTGATGCTCTGCTCCTATTGAACGTAGCGTAATGTTATGAAGTCTATATAGCCTTCCTCCATAAATGGATTATCCTATAATAAAATAATTTTCAATTCTAGCCATTAGTTCCTGAGATTTGCGCGTTCAACCAAACAAACAAACTCCTCAGCTTTAAAATATAAGTATAGATATATCTTATATGCAAGTTTTATAAATTACTTATTCCGGGTACGTTTTAACGTATAGAGAGTATAAAAATTTATAGAAACATGCCCATACCATCTTTTTGTTGATTTTTTTATATTTTATTCACTCACCCGGTCATTTAAACATTCACTATTAAAAACATTACACGTCATAAAAAAACAAAGAACATGCAAAGCTTTTATCAAAAGTAGTTAGGTGGGAGGGAGGTCTCTTTATCTTCGCTAGACTGACTGGCCGGTTTACACCGTACATATAGATATAAAAACCGTTAAGTGATCTATAATGTCTCAGTTTTGGTCTGTGGGTTTACTGATTTTTATAAACATTCTGCATCAATTTCTTGTAGAGGCCATAGCATACTTTCAGATGGCTGTTTCTATATGGCCAGTTTAATGTAATGCAAATTCGTATATGTCACTGCCTCTTTCGTAAGCGTCATTTAGTGATCAATTCTGTTAAATAACTGTAATAAATAGGTCAACCCTATTCATTGACTTTGTTGGTCTGCTTATCATCAGGTAGATACAAATACATATGCTCCAATAAAAAATAAAAGCATAACATTTTTAATTAATTTAAGTATAATAACATAAACAAACATTTATTTATTTAAACTATACAGTAATTTAAACATAAATTAAATTTTCAATTACATATCATTCATGTTGACAAATTGAACAAAACACGTTGTGTTTATAGAAACAACGTTCCATTTCACCAAACAAACAAGGCTGAAGGCTTTCTCTCGCTGGGGGATTTTCACCCTTACCATATGAAATCTTAAGGCTTAGATTAGGAAAATAGGTTGTAATACAATATCGAATGGGGATAAATCATGGAGAAATATAACTATCCGAAAGTTATAAGTGTAACTCATCCCCCGACTCTTTTCCTTTGAGTTCTTGAAAGCTAGTGCAGGGATGTGATTATGCAGGGCTGCACTAATCATAATAGAATACATATATATTATATTATGTAATATCGCCGTATATGTAATATTATGGCGCCGAGACCACCTAGAGGCTTCAGGGTACCCAGCGGAGGGATTTTATCCCACCTCGTCGTATCCGATGGTATGAGTTTATACCGACCAAGTGGCTAGCTCGTCACGATATTTGGATAGACTCAATAA
This sequence comes from Hyposoter dolosus, assembly GCA_963921915.1. NCBI lineage: Eukaryota > Metazoa > Arthropoda > Insecta > Hymenoptera > Ichneumonidae > Hyposoter > Hyposoter dolosus. The sequence continues at coordinate 775 of CAWUHH010000657.1, read as the reverse complement.
CCCATCTATAAACAGTTACACAAGTTGGTATAGTGAAACCGGCGTCGACAGATTAACGTGCTCTCCGATGCACTATAATAGTGTTGTTAAACAAATGTACATATTTTTTTAGATTAAAAACTCATTGGTACACACTGGGGTTTTAACCAGGGACCTAAGTTTTTTAAGTCTAAGGTCTAACACGTATATATTATTATTATTATTATTTTACCATAATTTATTAAAACTATCACGGTTGCCTTACTGAGCCCATGATCGCTTAGACGGCCTCAGGGTACCCAGCGGTAGGAGTTATAACGGGGCGCAATATAATTCTCACCTCGTAGTAACCGGTGGTATTCTGGGTCTACACCGAATAAGTGGTTTGCTATTTACAGTGTTTGTATAGACTCAATAACCCATCTATAAACAGTTTCACATATTGGTGTTAAAACTGGGACCGACAGCTTATCGTGCTCTTCGAAGCCGTTCAATGTTGTTGTTGTCAAACAAATGTTTGAATCGGGGAGCTGAAAACTGTAGTGTTTTTAATTCTAAGATATAACCAATTCGGCTACCACGAATATAAAAAATATTTTATATCAAAAAGAATTGGTTCACTGTTAGCCAAAAAATCCCGATTGTCTCGGCACAGAAAGCTTTTAAAACCTTAATACAGTTGTCAGATTTACAATAAGTAGCGAACTTTTAGCCCCTACATGAAGCTTTCAGGTTCTTACTAATTCTATACAATAACTTTGGTTTTACGGAGCTTTTCCCTGACAGGTAACTAGAT
>CAWUHH010000656.1:0-14346 GCA_963921915.1 Hyposoter dolosus | reverse complement strand
TCACAATTTTATCTGGTATTGTTAAGCTAATTTTATCCATATCATTAAAATTTTCATTAATAACTAAAAGTGCTATTTCCACACTTAAAATAATAAATTTATTATTATTTTCTGTGTTAATTATGTAAAACAGATGAACGATAATAAAGCTCGACAGATACTCTTTTACATTAAGTGTTAGGAAATCATCAATTAATATTTCTTTTACGTTCTTGAATTTAATAATTTTTTATACTACACCTGCTCGGAAAGTAGGTTCTTACTTGCGTAAGAATAGGTCAGAAAGTACGTCTTTGTAGTCGTACAAATATGCGGGAGGAAAAAGTGTATGAAAATCCATTGTTAACGTGCTTAAGCGGGAGGAAAAAGTATATGAAAATTCATTGTTAACGTGCTAGTTTTTTTTAAATTTTTTTTCTTCAATTCTTCCAAATTAGTAAAGGCAAGGGTTCAAAGCCATACAGCCTAGTTTTTTTTTACAAGTTCGAAATTTTAATCAAAATAAAATAAAATAAAAGTATTGGTTTATTGGCTGTTTACTTTCTTTGCATTTTTGATTTATTAAGTTTTAACAACTGTAATAATTTTAATATAAACTTTAATTAATAGAGATTTAATTTTTTATTTTCCTCGTAGGTGTAGTATAAAGCACTATGTATCACTCGGCGAGAAAGTGCGATTCCTAACTCGAGCGAATTAAGGCCCTCCGCTTCGCGTCGGGCCTCAAACTTCGCCCTCGTTAGTAATCGGTGACTTTCTCCCCTCGGTGAACAATGTACTATTGTTACAAAATAACCCCTTCCAGATTTTAAATTAATATAATACTGAATGTCGTTCACGAGACCATTTTCTAAAATGTTTATTGATGTTTGACTTTAATTTATTTGGACTCACGGGAATTAATTTATTAATTTCACATCGACTGCATGAAAAGTAATCACTTGAAGAAATATTGCTTGTCTTTTTCAAACATTCCTTATGCAACCAATTGTCGCACTCATCGCACTGTACCCATTTCGTTATAGAAGATCCTTGCGTTCCATGGCTATAATAAGAACATTGTACTAAGTCAGGATCATGTGAGCTTAGTAAAATTTTTGATATATCAAGATTTCGTTTATTTTCTTTCAAGTACCTGCCATCAAAATGGCTAAACGACTTATTTCTCCGTTTGCCTTTCCATTCTTCGAAATAATTAGTGCAAGCCACATTATTTAAGGTGCTTAAACTATTTTTAGGAATAGAATGTTCTTATTCTTTGAAAATAAATAATGTGTCTTTATAAAATTTTCTTATAAATTGGGTAGGTTTTAATTTTCTTTCACTATTTAAAATATTATTTTTTAAGTGACCAAAATAATTTTCAACATTTGCATTACTATATCTATTGCTATTTTTTGTGAACAATAGCAGACCATAGTGGGCAAATATGCTAAATATTAAGAATATCTTTAAAAATCCTATGTTACAAAATTTATTTGGAATATCAGAATATTCATTGATTTTACTTTCGTCAAAAAAGTATAAATCTTTAATAGTAAAGACTATTTTTATAAATAATTAAATCGTCATTATCGTTATAATCGCTATAACTTTTTTTTTTATTACTGCTTGTTTCGATCGAGTTATATTTAATATAATGAATAAATTAGAAACAAATGTATGAAATGTTGTCAATATTCTCTGGGCAATAAGATCTTTCATAAAACTTCTATCAGAACTCTCAGAAAATTATTTATCAACATCACTGCATAACATTTTAACAAAATGGGCGCAACATAAATATATTGGTACTTTATATTTATTTATTAAATATTGTTCAAAAGTTATTATTGTTTGATCATCCGTTAATATTGAATAAGTATAGGTCAAATATTCTAATAGTGTACTGTTGTTAAAAGCTTTTACTATTGCATTTAAATTGGCAAACGAAAAATCTGTTACAATTGCATTAAAAGTAGGCCATATTCGATTGTCCTCTAACTGGTACCTAAAATCACTAAGTAATTTAAAAATAGATCGTGAGTGATGATTTGATGATAACATAGATATAATGGGAAAAATCCTCGCAGTACTTGAGATTCTAATCACGCCGAAATAAAACAAAATTCTTTTTACCTTTGATTCGATTTCAGTATTTAAAGTTCTGAAGTGGAGACCCCAAATGCCACAACTACTTCAAACAAACAGTCAGCATTGCCATTCAACGTGGCAATGCTGCCAGTGTTATAGGTACTCTGCCAAGTGGTATCCCATTTAAGGAGATTTTTTATTTAATTTAGATAGTTTTAATTTTTTTTCTTTTTTTATTATTTATCTATGTTTTGTAAGTTTCTTTGTGTAAATAAAAAATTATAATCATAAAAAAAAGTTCTGATTAAACTGCCTGTTGCGTCAAAATATAAAGTGCAAGGAGCTTCAGATTTAAGAATATCTATTGAACATTTACTGTAACATTTAACACAAAATGGCCGCTTACTTCTCTAACAAAATCATTGTGGTTAGATTGGTATGGTAATAAATCTAACATATCATTGTTATATCTGTCGTTAAAACACCTTCGTTCGGATTTTATCTTTCTTACCGTACAGTCAGATTTTATAGATTGCTTTTTTTACATTCTTTTAAAATTTTATTATTTGCATCTAATATGGTATTTTTTTTATTAATTGTAAAGGTTTTGTATGTAAAATATTTTATTTTGCAATATCCCTTTCTATACCTTAGATTTGGGATGTTAGTAATTAACCATGAGAGAAGTTTTTAGTTATTAATATATACAACTGTATTAGAATTAATGTGGATTTTAAAAGTTTTGCAGCTTTTATATTTGCAGTTAGCACTTAATGTTATAATATTTATTATAATGTTTTTATATTTGATATTTTGAAATGTGATTATGCAAGTGTTATTTATATACAGACATTTTTTTTTCGTATTATGTATGGATATTTTTTCGTATATAACTTATTATTAGTGTACATAATCTCTATAATCTTAGTATTTATAGGGTGAATATTCCCTCAAGAAAATCATAGTTTTTATTTATTTTACTATTGGAAAAATATTATGTGTATCCAATGGAAGAAGAAATTGAGGATTCGAAGGACTAGATAAATTGAAGATGTCTTTATCTACCAAAGGGACTTCTGGAGATATGTCTATATTCACATCAGAGTTTCGTATCGGGGTTGTATTTTTTTTTTACTTCTATAGAACTATTATATATACATAGGACTTTTTACATCATCCAATTGTTTATCCACTGGCGAGTATTTTAAATTTATGTCGTGTTCCTTTAAATGAAATTCTGTTGCCAGATCTATTTCTGGGATACTGTATGCATTTATATTTTATAATATACTTTGTTCTACTGATTCATTAGTAAGTAGTAGTAATTTGTTTTAGTAGTTATAGTGTTCCAAAGAACGTAAATACGATTACGTGTATTAATATTATTTTTTATTTTCAACATGGTGCAAATATCTTGATAATAACTATTGTTCTTTTTAAAACCTGCAGGTTTTTCTTTAATTTTTAATTCCCTAATTGCATGTTTAATTTGACTAAAGGATATAATATTATGACCAGTTTCTTTTGTAACAAATACTTTTTAAATTTATAGGATTTAATAACTTTATTGATTTTAACAACGAAAATAAATAAATAAAAAATAAGCTCTTAAAATAATCTTTAATATATGTATTTGTTAAAAGTCCACTAAAATACTATAAAACAAAATCGGCGTTATTTAAATTCTACACTAACTATAAAAATGTATAATATAATTACATTTACCTAATAAGCAATATATACTAACTTAATTAACTCTTATTTATTTACCTAAATATGTATAACACTTATATTAACAAATGTAAAAAACAATAGGAATAATTTTATTATTAATAAATTACTAGGTCTAAGCTAAGTCAGTAGCTTCTGCTTCCTAATAGTTATAAAAGATAAAATACCTTTAAATTATTATTTTAATTTAATTACCCAAGCAAAATACCAACTAAAAATATACTATACAAACACTACATAGGTCTAACTAATAATGCCGCCTTGAATAAAGCAAAGGAAGAACAAGAAATAGTACATTACTGCCGCGGTCTATAATGACTACTTTGCTGGTCGCGCTGATGATGGCCGACAGCGCAGCTCCAGGCTGACACAGCGCGGTCAGCGTGCAGCACTTGATGGACGAGCTGAGATAAAGGCCGAGACCGTAGGTTGAGGCCTTTACAGCGAGGACAGCAAAGGCTGCAATAATGGCCAAGCTGGAAGGCCTAGAGCTAGCTCGAGACAATCATAGCGTAACCAGCGAAGCAGTCATAGTGGGCCAAGGCTTGTATAGTGCTTTACTCAAAAATACTCAAAAATGCAAGTACCTAATCTAAATAAAACCAATAAGTAATTTAAATAATGTACTATTAAAACGTTGAAACGTCAAAATAGCGGCCAGCAATGTTTTGCCGGCCTGTTAGAGCGACTAGCAACATTTTGCCGGCCGCTCCTTGAAACAGAACGGCAAGGTCGACTTTGCACAAAAAAGGTTGTCAAAATAAATAATGACCACGCATTTTTGAGTAAATAACAATTAATTTCAAACCATGAAAGAAAATGTAGTGTAGACACCTTCAACGTATTAATTTATTTATTGATAAATAAAAGTATTATTCTCTTGTTTGATTTAAATTTTAATATTATTGATTTCACTTCCACAATTTATTTGTATGTATTCCATTTCACACACTCCATTAATTCTGTTAAACGTTCATCCAAGATTGTTTGAAACTTATATGTAACTTTTCTAAGATATAATCATGCACTCTTTTAAATAACTAGCGACATCTAGTGTTCAAATGAAACAACTAAACATGAAGAGAGGCGCAGTAGACTTTATCTACGAAAAGAGATGACTGATTACTTATAGCCGTCCAGCCAAAACTACTGTAGTTAGGAATATTAAATAATAATAATAATTGCCATGGGCGGGAATCGAATCCACGACCTCCGGATACAACACCAAATGTACAAAAATATAAACACTCGTCTACGGGGGCGGTAATTTGGACAATAGTTTTGTAGTAATGTTTAGATTGTAGGGGCCCACTAAGAATTTTCAAATTTCTAATCCCATGGGGTAAAATGGGGAATTAAGTTAATTTTTAGAAAGTAAATATCTCGGTAATAGAAGGTGCTACAGACTTGAAATTCGGTATATAGCTCTTCTTTAAACATAATTTGATAAGGTATTTCACCATTTTTAGAAATTTTATTTAGGGGTTGGGGGAGGGGGAGTAACCCGCTTAACAAACGGTTCCAAGACGTATCTGCAGCGTCTGTACCCATAGTGGGCGGCTGTGATATATGATGGCGGAGATCGCACCGCTTTCTGGGGCGACTCTGAGCTACTGCGGGGATCCGCTCGGCTCTTGCGGGTAGGACGCGGGTTCTCACGCAAATTGGCCCCTCGGCACTACTCTTTGGGTCGGAGTTGGCTGGTGATTGGGCCACACAACCTGGCTGCCGTTTATTAGGTAGCCGGATGAGGGGGACGTAGTGCTCGTTCCCCCCGCCCTGGGGGGCTGGGGCAGCGGATGCAGAGGCATATCGTGAGGAAAGGCGTCCATGGGGTTACCGAGCGTCTTTATTTCTGGGGAAGTAGAGAGCGGGGTATATCGAGGGCCCTCCTCCACTCGAGGCGGTGCTCGCGTAAGCGGGCTCACGCCAGGGTGGTCGCAGACGAATGCGTAAGTGTACCCGTGGCTCTGCCATTATGGCCGCCGGAGCAACACCGTGGGGTTTAGTCAGTAAGAGTCTGACATATACTGGCTGTTGCCCCTGCGATGGTTGTTGACCCCATGAGGATTCCCCACGTAAAAAAAAAAACAGGGTAAAAGGGTTAATATTTCAGACTGTTATATCTTACGAACGATGGGTCCCACAACAGTGAAACTTTGTATGCAAACTCGTTTTAAACTCAGTGTTTTACTGTTTTTCGAATCTTTAATAGGGTAAGATAGGGCAAAAAAAAATGGTACCTTCTTTCGTAATGAATATGATCGGAAATTCAGGTGCAATTATATACAAATTACATTTGTTAATGATAAAAAATGCCTTTCTGATTAAAAAAAAATATTTTTTCATATAAATAATTCCGGGAATCTGGTATTTTTTGCATGAAAATAAAAAAAAAAATATTTAAAAAGGTATTTTCGCACACCTATACCAAATATACCGATTCTTTTACTGTGTCAGCTGCTCCTCAACGGAATTTGCTTCCTCTGTGTATAAGACAGGCTCCAACCATCGGTGCATTTAAACGTCTACTCACCACTCATTATCTGAATAAGTAACTACCTATTTATCCTTTAGCATTTTCTGTTTTGACTATATGTATTATATATTATGATTTATATAAGTTGTCATTAAACATAGTCTGGCCATAAATACTGTTAAAATAAAAAATATTATATTCAAATTTGGAATCTGTCATTTTTATACATTTGTTCATTGTGTTTTCTCATTTTGGCGCCAATACATTGTACAATATTTTGCGATATTAAAATGGAGTGGGGTGATAAAGAGAATCAAGTCGCTGTGTTTGCATTACACTAAGCAGGTATGGAGCTAAATGCAATTTTTAAAACTCTCCATACACTTGGTATTAGTCAAATGTTTGTGTACCGGGCTATTAATAGGTACAATGATACCTTCTCTGTTTGTGACAGGAAAAGATCTGGCCATCCAGCCGGCCGGTAGTGTTCGTACGAAAAAGGTGGTCAAAGCAGTAAGGGAAAGAATTCGACTACTGGTCCGTTTTAGTTATTATTAATCCACATGTATCCAAAAGAAATATAAGTAAAAAAATATACGCATACGTAAAAAAGGGTTTGTGTCCAGAACAAAAAAAAAGTTAACAAACGACAAATAGATCGTGTTATGTATCTATAGAAAGTTATTTGTACATAAATTACCTACATTGCTTATTTTATATATATTTTATTTAAGATATAAACAATGAAAAAAATCCTGGTGGGCGGGACTTGAACCCACGAACCTCGCTATCGCGGCAAGGCAACCCAACCAGGTTCCAGTCACCCCTCACGAATTTTGTCATTGCTTGTTATCTACTTATACACCGGCGCTTTAGCTTTCTTTTTATTAACTCTATACGAGTGAAGTTAGAAGTCCTAGTTTTTTTTTTCATTTTAAATTGCTTATTTAAAAATGATCGCTATTATGTTATTTTTTCAAAATGAATGTACTTTTTTTTTTGTTTAAAAAAATATCCTTTTTACTGAAATCCCGAAAGCAATGTTTACAGCACTGTTGTTTACAGCACTGTTGTTTACAGCACTGTTGTTTACGTAGTAACTATTTAGTAATCTGTGCTGTTGTTGCGGTTGTAAACTCTGTTCAAACCCAACCTAAATAAAGCAATAGAATTTAAGCAAAACATCATAATGTCGAAGATTTGAGAAATAACAGCGACTGCCTGCATAAATACTACCCCTCGAAGGAAAAGCAGTGAAATATCGATTATAGCAGGGAGGCTTCACATTGCCTGATCCCTCTTTATTACGCCATGAATCCCGATTTTCGTTGCCCTAATGTGTTTATGCGGTCGGGAGTCGAATTGTAAAGGGTCATAAAGAAAAAGGAAAGAAATTAGGGGAAGAAACGATGCAGGAAATGTAAATGTGAGAGTTTATTGCATCTCTTTTGGCGGCTGAGGGTGATAATGTTGCAAAAAAGATTATATTTATGTACAAAATATTAAGGGATACAATTTGGTTAATCGTTTTTTACCATATAATTCAAATAAATATAAATAAAAATAGGTTTCTATTTATGCATTGACGTATCTAGGTCTATTTGCCAGGGGCCCTGGACCCTCCCCGAAAGATTTCTCCATTGTAGATCATTATTAAATAATTGAATTTGTTTTTGTGTGTAGTAGTTTAAGTGTCCTACTTATAATTTGGAATCGGTAACCCAACATCCTGATCCTGGGGTGGGCACAGATCCCATATGTATTTATAATTTAGGCTTTTAAAAGTTCTGTCTAAATATACTTGAAGCTTGCAAGTCTAATTTATACATTATTTTAAAAAAATACACGCTATAACTGTTTTATTTATTTATTTAATTAGATTTTAGGGGTCCAGAAAAATCAAAACAAATAGGAACGCTTATGGTGATACTATGTCGTTCAATTGTATAAACAGTCTTCTTTTTGGTCTTCTACTAGACCAAATTCGCGTTCGCAAAATCTTAATTTATGCCACAAAAACGCATTTGAGTGCGATCTCTAGCACTAATTGCAGAAAGTTCGGGGCTCGTTATGGCGCCGTTTGACTGACAAAAAGTGCCGACTCATGTTCTGTAATTACTAGACTTTGGTCCCTACGGAGGCGCTTGACTTTTCTCGCGATTTTGTCACTTTACCGGTTTGGTCTGTCCATGTAAAAAAATACAACAGCCACTGGCGTAGCCAGACGGGTGGGGTTTCTTTAAACTCCCCCGAATTTATGAAATAAGAGCCGAGGAGTATAATAGAATAGAATAGAAAATATTTCAAAATATATTTATTCAATAAAATAAACATTACAATAACTTATGCTAATTTATAAAATAGAACTCACAATAAAAAAAACTTATAAAACACAATATTATTTAATGAATCGGTACACCCTCGGCTTCAGCGCGGTTAATGCAGGTTTTTTTTTCACAGAAAATTTAAATTAATTTCATGTACCTACTTTTTGTTGTTTTTTTTCTTGAAAATAATGCAAGCGATGCATTGTAAATAAAGTCATCTGTAGAAGTGTGAACAGAACGTGTCGCTTTTTAATTTTCAAGATATTTTGAACGGAACAATCAATATATCGTGAGAAAATAGTATTCTCATTATTTTTAAATACCATTAAACAAACACAAAATCAGGCCCGTGATAGAATCTATTGGAAAAGGCTTGTAAAACAAAATATTTTATTCCGTCACAAACTAAAAGCTTACTTCACGCGGGACATTCGTCCAAAACTAGCAATCTAAAATTTAAAAAAGTGTATTTGTTATCTGCAAACGCCGCCACAGCAAATTTTGGGCACACGGCAAAACGGTTTACGACACTAAAATGCAGTTCACGCGCGTCGCCCGTTAAGCAAAATAAAATGTACAAACCACGTCCGATGTTAGATTGTAGAGGTTTGTGTAGATATATATATATATACTTTGGTTAGTTTCACTGCGCAACTGGTAACAAGGTTAAGCAGATGAACCTGGGATGGGTGACCGCTTTATACATAATATATATATCATATCATCATCACGGGTGCCTTACGGCGCCCGAGACCGCCTAGACGGCCCAGGGTACCCAGCGGAGGGGTTTTTAATCCCACCTCGTCGTAGTCGATGGTATGAGTCTACACCGAACAAGTGGCTAGCTCGTCGCGATGTTTTGAATAGACTCAATAACCCATCTATAAACAGTTTCACAAGTTGGTATAGTGAAACCGTGACCGACATACAGCTTCACGTGCTAAATTACAAATGTACATATTTTTTTTAATTAAAAACACATTGGTACACACTGGGATTCGAACCAGGGACCTAAGTGCTTTATACAATAAGGCTATAATAACACCGCTACAAGCTCGCCACTTATTAGGTGTTGCCTCCGAATACCATCGGTGAAATGAAGACGGGTTTATCCCTCGCCTGTCGCCGTTTAAACGGTTCTCGGGAGCCAAAAAAAGGCACCCGTGATGGTATGTGTTTAATTATCTAGTGAGGAGAGTCCTGATTTAGGTTGGAATATACGTGGGCATTCTTGCTCCGAGATATTTGCAAAAGTGCCTGTTTGCGCCTATTAATGGGTAGGATTCATTTAAGAGAAAATGGAATATTCTTTGAGTCCTATCCTTATTCATGGACTACACAATGCGACATTTTATAAATTACGTAAATGTTTGCATCCCCTCCACCCGTGCGCCCGCGCTACAAATCACATATGATTGCGCGGTGACCTTGACCGCCAGCACTCGTGAGAGATCGATCGGAGAAGTACGTTGTGTCGTGCGTCGTAGCCTTGTGTTGGGCGACAGTGCGGTCTCGGAGATCTGGGAAGCTGTGTGAGGCATGCCCGCTGGGTGCTGAGGAGACGTCCTGCTGTGACGATTGTTAAATTGGGATTTGGAGAATATAAAGTATAAAATACGAGGGATCTCAGTATCGTCTGTGATTCCTTTCCTAATTTTCTTATTTTCTCTTGTTTTGATCTGCGATCTAGTTATAGGTTGCGCACAGAGCGGCGCAGCAGTCAGAGCTGGACCTGCCTATGTTTCAGTCTTTTTTAGCAAACTAAAATTTTTTTACGAAGATGATTAGCATCTGTGCAAATTAAAACTATACCCAAGTTTTCTTTAGACCGTAGGAGACGTAATAGCTGGAAAGTAAATTTAAGTTGGGTAGAAGTAGGCTGAGAATATCTATACTAATATTATAAAGCTGAAGAGTTTGTTTGGTTGAACGCGCTAATCTCAGGAACTACTGGTTCGAATTGAAAAAAATATTTTAGTATTTGATAGCCCATTTATCGAGGAAGGCTATAGGCTACATAACATCACGCTATGACATTAATAGGAGCAGAGTAACAATGAAAAATGTTTCAAAAGCGGGAAAATATTATTCCTTTTGAGAGCGCGAGAAGGCAACCGTGATGGTATTTTTTTTATTTCTTTATATACGAGAATTAATACCACAGAGAGTATACCAGTATGTCTAGTCTATAGACTAAATATGCTAGTTTGTCCGGAATTTTGTAATGTATTTTGAATGTATAAATTTTTCAGTCTTATGCATTTCAGTCAGTCCATGATTAAGAAAGGTTTGGCTTGATTGAGCTTTGATGGGTTGTCCCTCCTTTACTGAAGTATACCTAGAAGTTTATCATGTCTATGCTATTATTTGCCTTATTCGAGCAGAGTTTAAATGAGTTATCTGTTGCTTTCTCCATATTACCAGATTACTCTGTTCAGGTAGGGATGGACATTTAAAAGGTAAATCCTTTAGATAGAAATTAAAAAGCGCCGGAGACCAATCATTTAAAAGTGTGCGCCATTTCAGGGCTGGAGATATACAAATTTTGCTCCATAGTAAGCCATTCAGTTTGTGCTTTTAGGGTCACCGCGGGAACCCTGTTGCCGTGCTCACTTGTGCTTGAATTCTGTAGCATCACTTCTAAGGAAAGACGTTTTAATAACCGTTATCATATTCTCTTTTCTTCCTACCTAATCCCCTTCTATGCGACACTCATTAAAGATTTATGTATGTACATATATTTTATTTTCTATGTAATATAATAATAATAATAATGTTTATTCATTTACCAAATTTACTCAATTTTACTGTACAGCTGGGCTGCTCCTTGTAAGTTATAATAACCTGTATTAGGAGCAGCCCGTCTCCCCAGTAGTAATACTTATAATTAGTTACAATTAATTTAATCTTAATCTATACAGTTTTTTTTTTTTTTTTGTAATACACATTTCATTAACTAAGCAAGTATTATAAGAATGAATATAACATCCATGCAGACAGTATCTATGTATTGATAGATAATATGTATTAGTACGAGTAGGTACCTATCATTGTTACTAGGTAAATATATTATTAAGTACAAACCTAGAGCTGTATGTATAATATCCTACTGGAGGTACATTTATATTAAACAATAAAAAGTCAACAGATTTAACAAATGGTTATTACAAAAGTAAAAAAAGTACAAAATATTTCCAATGTTCGATGAAAATAGAGGTTCAATTGTGTTTGAGTGTTATTGTGAGTCGAGCATGCAATCTAGTATTTACTCGCTGATGTACAAAATCTAGATTTATCATTTATTAAATTCGCGTCGAAAAAGTCTGGAAAATAAGTGCTTCGATACATTTCTTGTCAAGAGATGCCATTATTTATTGTGTCACCGTTTTATAAAATAAATTTTATAAAATATTTTAATATGAAACTGAGTTTAAAATATGGACTTTTTAACTTTAAATTTCATGATTCTTATATTTAAGAAACCACCGGGTTTGAAAGGGAACCAGCGACCCGAAATTGTAAATGGAAGTGCACACGTACCATTACGGGTGCCTTACGGCGCGCGGTAACCGAATCCGCTTAGACGGCCGGATACCCAGTAATAGGATTTATTAGGTTAATGAAAAAAAAACAAAAAAGGAATTTATAAGGTGACTTTGGTGTCCATCCATACCACCATAATATGTCTTATAATATTGGTTAAAGTGAAAAGGGTAAAAAAAAAGTTCGGCTGGTGTAGCCACTTACGACAATTTTGTCTTAGACCACTTAAGACAAAATTGTCTTAAATAATAGGTTTTTAGTTATAATAAAAAAAAATAGATTTCCCCCTTCTTCGTCATACATATTCTAAGTACGCTTGATTTATACGAAAACTAAATTAGAGAAGATAAAAACAATATGGTAACCCTCCGCGGACGAGTTTAATAAGTTTCAAAATTCACCATTCATTTTTATTTTGTATAAAAATACCTACTTTTACTAGTTACAGCTTAATTTGTCCCAAATATTTGACTGGTAGAGAATGCCTAGCGACATTAAGTCCGCCTTTGTACTAAATTTGTGCAATAAAGTTATTAAATATATAAATGAAAATAGTAAGTAGGTACTTACTATTTACGTAGGTATATTTAAAAGTTCTATGGAATCTATAAAGTAAGTACATAATCATTACGGATATCTTACGCGGTTTCAAATGTGTTTATATATCCACTTAAAAAAAATAACTAGTCACAAAAACATACATATAGTAGTCATCGATAAAAATGTTTAAAGCGCTAATAATTGTAGATAAGAGCTAAATGGCGCTATCCGATTGGATTATTACATCCCTGTCACACACCACAACGGCAATTAACGTCGAGACTTCGAGATCGGAATCATTCGAGACAATCGAGTGCTCGTTCCGATGCGAGCAAATGGTACTCGAATTAGTGACATCGATTTTATCTCGATACGAACTACCAATAGCTGCCAGAGAATGAAAGTAGTGATTTATTTTGTTGTTTCTATTTTGAGTTTAGAAATGGAACGATAAGGGATTGCAATAAACAGGGGGAATTTGAAAAGTTGCGCTTTGTGGTAACGTGAGGCTCTACTGATCAAATCGACAACTTTTCCTACGGAACTTGTGTTGCAAATGAAAAAAAAAATATTCCCTGTACAAATTGGTCATGTTAACATGAGAAGGCAATTTGTTTTTTCGTTGCAACACATGGTTCCGTGGGAAAAGTAGTTCGAGTTGATAAGTAAAACCTCTTATTACCCCAAATTACAAACTTTAAAAGTCACCTGTATATAGCATTACATTAGAATTAATATAAAATGAAACGACGCGCGGTCCACTTGCTTTGGAGGTCCAGTTTGAGCTAAACTTGATGTAGCGGCATAGAAGAAATAATAGTCCGAAAAGTACAAGTACCTAGTAGCGGTTAAATATTTTTCATGAATTTATATTTCTTCTAGTTTTGTTATAACGCTCAATTGTACCAAAATAAAATTATTAATATAATACAAAAAAAAATTATAACAGAAATATTTTTACGTACATAAACAATAATTGAACTACGACTAACATCCAAGTTTTAATATTGTAAGTACGTTTGTATGGGAGTCATGACGACTGCAGAGCCCTTTTATCAGGGTACATCTAAGTAGCAATTTATAAAATAAAAGAACGACCCGTTTAAATTAATTTAAACATTCAAAAATCGAATAAAATGGAATTGAAAACTGCACTTTGCAAAATGCAGTGCTCCAGAAAAGATATCTGTTCCCAGACTAATTGGTCTGCGGTGAGCGGGTGCTTAGCGTAGTCTGCTCAAAAGACCGCGCTAACCGCTGGCAGTTAGGTAGTGCATCTCTGCTAAAGACTGCCCACAAACTTCATTCAATTCAATTGATTAAATGAATTAATGTATTATAATGATTAAAATTGGAAATTATTTTGAAATATATTCTGCTTATAATGTTGGTGTGTTAAATTATATGTTACATGTAACAAAACAAAGAAATATCACCAACAAACGAACACCGTAGTCTTCGACACGTGTTTCGCTTCTTAACGAGGTATCTTCAGGACTGGTTGGTAAGGTTCATGGGTGTGGGTTTGTGTGTTGAAGCCGACCGACCGGACTCTTAACCACCGCCCATACAGGTACAATGACTGTCATGTGGCCTAGTCATATTTCGGTTTTAGTCTGTGGATTCACCGGTTTTCCGGAGACTACTGCATCG
>CAWUHH010000654.1:0-13702 GCA_963921915.1 Hyposoter dolosus | reverse complement strand
GTCACATGTCGTGCTCCATTAAAAAAAAAATACACTTCTGCGAATGCGTAACAAAGTCGCAACAAATTTTCTACTGAAATTCAAGCAAATCACCAATGATAAATATTTTCATTATGTTTTTTAGTCCTGGTAACTTTTATTAGATTTTATTTGTGGTTCTAATTGTTAGTAACTTATGATAGAGCATTTAAGTTATTAGATTCAGATGAACTCATAGTTTAATCAGCTTTATTATTTAACTTTTCATTTTATTATTATTATAGGGAACAGAAAAAATAAAGGATAGTACAGCACTGGCTGAAAATAATGAGATATTGGAATGGCTTCTCAAAGAACTATTCACTTTGGGTAAAGTGCCGCATCCACATTCTAGACAGGTATGTTCTTTACAAACCTTTTTTTTATAACATGTGTTGTATGAGACAATGTTCTTAGCTATCCATTGCTTCACCGTGTGGGTGCCGGGTCCATCATGTGCAGGGTGATTACGCGCACCAAATTTAGCTCGCACGCCGATTGCTATGACGCGTTTTCTAAGAATTTTTTAAACCGCCAGGCTTGAACTACGTCATTATGACGTCAAAACGATTCGCGTGCGAGCGAACTTAGGACGCGTAATCACCCCCGTGGTCGGAAGTAGAGATTGCAAACCGGGCCCGGTGCCCTTTTAGACATCCATAGGGCCCGGCCATTCATGCCGGGCCCGGTAGGTACGAAAACTGCGGCACGGAAGCCCCAACTTGTAGAAAACTGGCATGGCAAGCATATATTAACACTCAAAAGTCATAATAGCATAATAACTGGTATTATGATATCTCTAGTCGGAAGGCAGGGGAATGAACTGCAGCGTTCCCGGAGTTGAGACCGCGAAGTAGGTTTAAAGGCCTTTGAAACTCTCACCTGCACTGTGTTCATTACCTCCTACCCAACCTATATGATCCTGTTAGCGCCATCTTAGAAACACGCTCCATAAAAGTTTCGAGGGCTGATCTTGGAAGGATCGACCAAGATCCTTCAATAGACAATGCAAAGACTTTGCTGGAATTCCTCTTGCACCAACTTCCACTGAATAAAGTTGAGTTTTAAATCCGTTTGTAGTAATTTCGATCGTGAGATCAAAATATTTGTTCAACTTGATGTTGTGGTCCTTAGGAATGTTTGTTTCCCACGGAACGGTGAGTTCTATGAGTATTACTGTCTTCAAGTACCGAGATTAAAAATAATTTTAACAGTAACAAATTTATACCTATATATATATTTTTATGATAGGCATTTTTTAAATGTATATAGTATAGTATTTAAATATTTGTTAAAATATCGTAATTTATTATATTTAAATTATTATTATTATCTTTTTTTTTTACGCACATATTCTGGTTACAAACTAAGGCTAAGCTTGCACTATGTGTACCAGATACATATTAAATATATATATATATATATATATATATATATATATATATATATATATAAACTCCTGAATTTTTGATCACCAATAATAAAGAACTTAATTACGAAGTACTACTCCAAAAATTTATTGGGAAAATGTAATATTAATATTATACACTTTCTAAGGCCACCA
Organism: Hyposoter dolosus; assembly: GCA_963921915.1. Lineage (NCBI taxonomy): Eukaryota > Metazoa > Arthropoda > Insecta > Hymenoptera > Ichneumonidae > Hyposoter > Hyposoter dolosus. The sequence continues at coordinate 12,120 of CAWUHH010000654.1, read as the reverse complement.
GCATTTGGTTGTTGGCACTACTGAAGAACTGTGCAGACAGAGAGCCGATCTTGAACAAATTGCAAACGCTTCAAGACATGTTCATGGATTTACTGTCTGAAAACAATGGTAAGTGCTCATAATCTACTAATATAGAAAACATTATATAGTCCTCTTTTTATTCTTTTTATATTTCCCATGTACAATAGCGATAAAATTATTTTAAATGGATTAAATTAGCCATCTGGTAATTACGCGTTCTAAGTTCGCTCGCACGCTAATCGTCATAACGTAGTTCAAGTTTGGCTTCTAATAAACAATCAAAAGGGGAAAAAATAAACGCTGCTAAGACGCCTTTTATTTTCATTTAAAACCGTTGCACACCTTCAGAAATTTATTTACTAATTACAATGCTCAAATAATCGCGTGGGTTTTGTTTTAATTTCTAACTTGATATTGGTAGATATATCGTATGTTTGCCATTCCTTATTCTCTCCCAGTCATTTTCCCTTTTATATTATCAAATTTTAAATATTTGAAATAACTTTCTTCTCACTTGACATTGGCAAAATAGGCATAGCCATTCAGTATTTTGTTGTTACCTGTGTTACAACAAAATACTATGGCGTAAAAATATCCAATGCACCTATTGTTCCACCCCCAGCTCTACCAACTTCCCGGGTTTCCAAAAAATAGATCACTACAAGTGGCTGATAATGTTTTCTTTACTTGCCTGACATTTTTTATAGTGCGACCGAATTATCTGTTCAGGCGGACAAATAGAGAACTAATGAATAAATGAATGAATTATCAATAAATGGCAACACTTAAAGCGACGACAGCGACGCTGCCGCCTAAATAGATAAGCCGGTGGCTCTATATGTCGCCATCTCTAGGAATTCCCATCAGATATTTGATGCGTTTTTTTTTAAATCGTATTATGATTCGTTAATGTTGTTTCATATTAGATATAGTTCAAGACGTGTCAAGCAAAGGTCTCAGTCTTGTGTACCAAAGCTCAGACGAGAGTTGTCGTCGCGAGCTTGTCGGTCAGATCATAGAGCAGCTGACAAGCGGCAAGCGATCTGTCACCCACGTCACTGAAGATACCAAACTGTTTGAGGACGGACAGCTGGGGAAGACTCCCACTGGGTAAGATATAACTGTGAGCCGGCTGTTTGAATGATGAATAAAATGACAGTAAGCTCGGACATCACCGGATGTTTCAATGAGCGTATATTTATTATATTTTTGATAATAAATAAATCAATTTCCTTATAGAGAGAGACCTCCCTAAAATCTTCATTATTGAAGCTTTTTGTAAATTGAAATTGTGGGTAATACAAAAGAATTACAAGTTATTCATTTATGCTATAATTATCATCCCCTATAGAAAACTACTATATATACGTACGTAACAATTTTATTAAAATACAATTATAAAATGTGTAATGGCCTTTTACAGTATTTTTTCCTTTAATTTTTCTTCTATATTTTTTCTTTATCATAGACAATTTTTTTACAATGAAAATCGATGTTAACTACATTATTTTCAAACTACAAAACTATTATTTCTATAGACCTATTTCATTTTAATTTTGTTTTGTTTTTCAGTGGCAATCTATCAACGTATAAGGAACTGTGTTCTCTGGCGTCAGATTTAAATCAACCAGACTTATTGTACAAATTCATGCACCTTGCTCATCATAATTCTATGTGGAACTCTAAGAAAGGTATTTTTTGTTTTTACAAATATTTTATTGTTGCTTAAATCAACATTTCAAAGGAAGTTTTGCATAACCATATATAAAATAAAATATTTCTTGTTCTTAGGAGCCGCATTTGGATTCCACTCGATAGCATTACAAGCAGGGGCTCAGCTATCGGAGCACTTGCCAAAGATAGTGCCCAGACTGTATAGATACCGTTTCGATCCCACTCCGAGGATACAGAACTCTATGGCAAGCATTTGGCAAGCTCTTGTGCCAGAAACCCAAAAAACTGTAAGTCTAACAACAACAAAAAATCTTCACGCCTTAGTTAATAACGCGAACTTTTCCAATGCATTATTTACCCAATGGTAACTTTAGGGATAATTATTTTTTTATTTAATTATATACAGGGTGACTTTGAATGGATGTACTTTGGGCTAATATCGAACAACTTTTCCCGCGGACCTATGTGTCGCAAATGAAAAAAAAATTGCCTTGTCCATACAAACTAGTAAAATTAAAATGACCAATTTGTATGGGGAAGCCAACATTTTTTTTCATTTACGACACATGGTTTCATGGGAAAACTTGTTCGATTTGATCAGCAGAATCTCATGTTAGCCTAAAGTATATCCTTTCAAATTCGCCCTGTATAAAACAATTTCATTTTTGGATACTCTTAATTTAAAATTAGTATTATTATTTGTATTGTACTGTAATTGAAAATATTTAAGTTTCTACAAGGCTATAAATATATATATATATATTGACAAAAGGCCGAGGCCAAATTAAAAATAAAGAAATACGGGTCCGCGTCTCGCTGACCTATTATAATCGAATTGTACTGGTAATAATTGATAATGTTTTCATGTTATATTTTGGTTTATAGGTTCACAAATATCACAAGGAAATCCTTGAAGATTTGGTTGCAAACTTAACGTCCAACCAGTGGCGCGTTAGAATGTCCTGCTGTAATGCCTTAAGCGATTTATTAAGGTAATTATAATAAAAACTAAGTTTGTAATAAGATCATATTGTTATCAGACGAGTATTATCGAACTACTTTTGTCAAGGCTCCAAAAACAAATGCTGGAGAATACTCATGGATACGTTCAATAAATCAAAACTTCGGACGAACTAGCAGTTTCAGCCTATAGACCAGACATTATACCATTATGTCTGGTCTATAGGCTGAAACTGCTAGTTCGTCTCGGTGCTAAATGTACTAACTCACCGTTCTGTGAGAAACTAATATTACAAAGGGTCGGGTCGGGTTACCATTAGGTCGAAAAAATACTTTCATCTATGCAGTGGTAGTCGGTGGAAGAGGATTTCTAGCAAAGTCTGTGCATCAACTTTTGAACATCTTTGTCCTTCAAGATGGCGCTGAGAGGATCCTATAGTATTTGGTTGCGTAGAGAGGGTATTGAAAAGAGAGAAGAGAGCTGAATTTGAATAGGCCTTCAACCCTGCTTTGTGGTCTCAAGTCCTGGAATACTACAGTTCATTTCCCTGCCATCCAACCACACGATAGACCCGGCACACGCACGGAGAATCCTTGGATAGCTAAGAACATTGTTTATCTTTCTATTGATTTTATATAAAATAAAGAACAAAAAAAAAGTAATAGAAGTGAATAAAGTCGTTATTTGCTTTCAGAGGAGCTCAGAGCCTCCATGATTCTCTAGATCAGCTGCCGGATATCTGGAAGCAGTTGTTCAGGGTCATGGATGACGTTCACGAAGGTACGAGACAAGCTGCCACCTCCACTGCCATTGTTCTGTCTAAGGTACAGTATTATTGTGTTGTAGCTAGTAATCGGAATTTCCGATCACTAACTTAAACTTAATTGTTTTTTCGATAAAAAAAATAAGTTTTTCTGTGGTGTGATTACGCGCACAAGCTAAGCTAAGCTAAATCTATATGATGCAATTCTGACGTAATGCAACCATTTTGGTTAAAGTTTAGCTTAAAGTTGTACGGCGTATTAGGCCTACGGAATAATTTTCATAATAAATATTTTAATAAAATACCATCACGGGTGCCTATTTAGCTCCCGAGAACCGTTTAAACAGCCCCAGGGTACCCAGCGGAGAGATTAAACCCGTCCTCATTTCGCTGATGGTATTTGGCTTTCATAAGAACCCCGGGAATATTCAGGAAATATTTTTTTTTCTCGAGAAAAAGTACATTAAGGTACTGCCAGTCGTGTTGACGCCCCATACATACGTACTTCTACTACAACTTATTGTAATACTACAACTTGGCTGTTAGTCGTAGTTTAATTATTACTTCCATGTTTGTAATTGTACTTAAAAACCTTTTAGTTGCTCTTTATACTTTTTTTATATAATAAAATATATCCTCAACCGAAAGCTTAATGACCGGCAAATATATAATTTTAATTATATGACAAACCGTAGTGGAGAAAAACTGTAAGTGCGATGGCATTTTGTATGGGGAACGCAGAATTAGTGATATTATATTATCTAGAATAATCTACAGGGAGGGAAAAATGTCTATTTGCATTGTGTATAAGGTATACACATTGCAAAAATGACCAAGTATTATTAATTTTGTTTTAGTTGTGTGTACGCGCTTCGGATGCGAACCAAGGCAAAGATGGCACCGCTGTAGTGTCTGCCATTTTGCCCGTAATACTTGAAACTGGCATCACTAATTTGGTGCGAGAAGTCCGCAGCGTCAGGTATACCGATTTTTTTTTGGAGAACATTATGGTGAAGCTCTTGCCACATGTACCTACGTATATCTCGAGAACAAGTACTTAAATCGGTACTGTAACAGTAACTCCCAATATTTTTTATCTGATACAGATTATATTTATTTTGTTCTTTCTATATTGGTCAAAACTGCAATGATGCGTCACTGTTCCGTAAACAGTACTGCTTTAAGAGTTGGTACTTACCGAGTAGCTAGCACACATACATTTACAGGTAGATCTATTATTCTAAATTTACAAGGACTACAATATCTATTGCTCCGAATTAAGCGTATTCAGAGCAACATATATTTTGTAGGAGAATCCAAGTTAATCCGTTTATTATTACTTCCTTAGCTTAAGCACAGTATCAAAGTTAGTGGACGCAGCTGGTAGCAGCGTGCTTCGTGGGTGGGCTGGCGTGTTGGTGCCCGCTCTGGTCGCGGCGGCCGGCGACCTCGAGTCCGCCAAGCTGTCGTACCTCAGCGCCGCGCTCGCCGCCGATGCCACCACGCAGCAAGCACTCGACGACGCCCGCGCCACGCACGCCCGCCGTCACCACACCACACACACCGTTGTTCAGGTCAGTCACCTCTCGCCACGCTCTATATAACCTCACCACACCACATACTGTTGAGCAGGTCAGTCACCACACTACACACACCCTAGTGCAGGTCAGTTACCTCTCATATGACGTCACCACACCACACACTGTTGTGTATATTAGTCACCACACCATACACACTGTTGTGCAGGTCAGTCACCCCTCATATAACGTCATCAAACCACACACACTTGTGCAGATTGGTCACCCATCATATGAAGTCACCACACCACACACTGTTGTGCAGGTCAGTCACCCCTCATAACGTCACCACACCACACACACCGTTGTGCAGGTCAGTCAACTCACGCCGCGGTCTATATGACGTCACCACACCACACATCGTTGTGCAGGCTAGCCACACCTCATAGCGTGATTAAGTAGCTTAATATTATATTTACTTTATAGTTTGAAAGTTTTGTATCGAAAACAATTGAGTTGATTGTCAAAATATCTACGGAGATTTGTCTTAGAACTTTGAGTTACGCCACTTCGTTACCAATTTATTCAATAGTATGAGCCTTTTCAGACTCCGTTCATAGCTTAACCAAAATAATTTTGTACAGTGTATGCCCCACATCGACATCAAAACAATGACTGAAATGCTGCCGAAAATGTTAGAACTTACGAAATCGCCTCAACTGGGCACTAAAGTGGCGTGCTGTCACTTCTTTGTGCTCGCGTCGCATAACCTGAGGCATGAGCTGGAGCCCATAGCCGGCAAGATTATGTCGCAGCTGCTCAACGGATCGATGGATAGAAACACCACCATAAGGAAAAATTGTGCAGAAGCTTTAGGACAAATATCTGCTTATGCTAAGGTAAGTTTTTTTTTTTCTTTTTACAACTAAAACATGATCTTTTGCTGAAAATATTGGTCCTCATATTATAATAATTATATTTTTGCCTCTCAACGCTATGGAATAAGAACAAAAAATACAGAACACACAAAGTCAGAAATAATAATACAGCCCTACCAAGTTATATTATTATGTGAAGGTGCGAAAATAGGAAGTAACTAAATAGAAAATGCCGTCAAGAATTCCATTTTCTTTGTTAAATATGCCAAGTGCTATAAAAAGTGATGCTCTGAAGGCGTTTTTTTTTAAAGTTCGGCAATATGCCCAATTATTCCATTTATAACGACGCGACGTTGACAATTCAGATGGTGGAAATATAATAAGGTGGACGTCTATGGGTTGCTGTTTTTATTACCTTGCCGGCCCTAGTCGGCCCAAAATGTGGTTTTCCACATAGTTAAAGTTTAGTTGCTCGTCATAAAATAATAATTTTGATTTCCCCTGCAATAATATTTTAACAGTTAATGCTATCTTTATTATTTATTAAAGTAACGTTTACACTCCGCTTTACAACTTTTGTCAAACTTAATAGACCTTCTTGGCCGAGAGGGGATAATTGGTTAAAATTTTATTATTTCAGACTACATCTATAGAAAAATTATTGAAGAAATTAATTTCATTAAACGAGACTAAAGACGACGAATCTACCCGATCCGTCATCGGGCTGATATTAAAGGCCGTCGCGAAGGCCAAACTGGAAAACCTCAAGGATCACGAAACAATCATTGCGCCCATGGTGTTCCTTGCCAAGCACGGCAATAAGGACGAAGGTAAACTTTATATTCATGTATACCTTGTTCATGAACTATACAACCTATTTCCTTTTTTTTTTCTGTTTTGACGCGCCTTGTAGAGTGAGAATGAAATACGTAATCCGGCGAGTAACGCTGAGCGGGGAGTGAAATATCGCCTAACCTTAAAGAGGATGCCAAACTTTTAGCTGCGGTTTTTTTCTCAGGACTAGATAGAGTGCCAGAAATTAAGATTGGACACAAGGTCTAGGTGGTCACTGATCAGAATGGTTATACACTTCAAAAAGTCTGAGTCAGGTAAAAGTGACTCCGTTTTACGGAGGTTTTGGTGGCGTTGGACTCAACCATGTTTGTGACATGAAACATACGTTTTAGTGTTTTTGAACCCAGCCCGGGTCAATGTTAATGAGTAAGTTGAGTTAAGGACCCTGCATTCGTAATAACGAAGTCTGCGTTCTCCATAAAAAATGAGCTTTCGTGCTTCCAGTAAAACTCGACTACTCTTTGTCGCACAATTAAAATAATATTTTTGTCGGTCATTGTATTTATAAATCTTTATGTTTTTTTCGATATTAGAACTAAAACTTTTAAATATTATAATTTAAAAAAAATATATTTTCAACATCAAGTTTTTGCGTACAGTTATCAACGTAAAACACCACACCTCCTTCATCCGTCATAAGGCTTTACTGTGTCCTAGCAGGGATTTCGGGGTTATTAATAAAATATGCAATGAATATTATTATTACAGAAGAAGCATCCGTGGAGATGTTCGAAGACATTTGGATGGACATCAGCCCGAGTCAGGAGGCCGGCATCCGGGATAACCTGGTGCCCATATGTAGGTACCTGGAGGAGGCTCTCAACTCCAGGAGCTGGGATAAAAAAATTCAGGCAAGTTCTTCTTCGTTACTAGCAAACAGAACGGCGAAAGCTTTAACACTCTTTGAAAAAAAAAATGTGTAGTATTTTTAACCCTATTCTTACAAATACTTGCAACATACATTGACAGAATTAGACATTATAACATGCAGACATTTATTACATTGCGTAAAGATGGCCGATTCTTACGTTTTTAGTTAGATATTTCACACGCTTTTTTTCATTAAAAAAAATAAAGATCTATCACCTCCTCAAGGTAACAATCAAAACAATGCAAGCCCATACGATTAACTTCTATCTTTACAATACGGCATTAAAATTGGTCCATCCGTTTTAAAGCTACGATGTCACGGTAGACCAGCTGTATAAATATTCAAATAAGAAAATTATATTATATTATTCCCTTTATTACCTCGAAAAAAAGGTGTAATTAGAATTTATATTCATTTGTCACGTACAGTAAGGCTACTACTGGCCATAAATATTGTTAGTTTTCTTATTTGAGTATTTATGACATTTGTGACGGAAATAGAACAAATCGAAGGAACAAAAGAGTCGAAAGAGAGATCAATAGGGACACACGATGGAAGTGTGATTGATTAATTTAATAGAAAACGAATAGAAACCGCGATTAATCCTCACAGTTTAAGTTTATATAGCTTCGCAGAGATATTATATTCTATAGGAAATAAAGAGAATATAAAAATAAACATATAAAACGTATAAAGTTGTTTTTAAAGAAGGATCTGGAGGAGGTAACCCTGAGGAAATCGAGAATACGGTGACCGTAAAGTGAAGTAAATCATATCTTCGGTCACAGTACTTATCTATATCAATCTTAACTCCAAAACAGGAGGACTCGACTGCGATTTCAGTATGGTTTTTATTGAATAATATAATTTCAGGCGGCACAAGCAGTACAGACGTTGTGCACGGCGTTACCCCCGGGCAGTGAGCGGGACCAGTTGTGCCGCGCCTTGCTGGCCGCCGCGCACGGGAAGACGTTCCCCGGCAAGCACCGCGTGCTGCGGGCGCTGGCGGACGTCTGTGTGTGAGTTTATTTTTTATTTCAAGTTAGTATATCCAATATAATATTCTGAAATTATTTCTCTAAATTATGATATAAACAGCATTAAACTCATTGCGGAGATTAAAAAAACTAAGATGACAGACAGACAATATAATAATTGGCTACATAAATATAGTGGTCTTGTTTTTAACGTAGGTAAAGATTTTCTTTGCGCACAATACAGCCTTACAAACATTTAAAAAAAAGTGAAAAAAACGGATGGAAAAAAATAATGAAAAAACACTTGCACATGTTTAATTTATATAACATACTCGTGCAATAAGAAAATATATTATTTTTTTGTAACTACAAACACAGTTAACAGCACACATGTTTATTTATAAAGCTTTATTGTATTGCTGATCAAATCGAACAACTTTTTCTCATGGAACCATGTGTCGCAATTGAAAAAAATAATTACCTTCTCCATAGAAACTCGTAATGTTAAAATGATCAATTTGTATAGGGAAGCCAACTTTTTTTTTCATTTGTTACACATGGGTTCCATGGGAAAAGTTGTTCGATTTGATCAGCAGAACCTTATATTAAGTATAGCCTTTCAAATTCACCCCGGTATATACTTCTATACTAATATTATAAATATGAAAGTAACTCTGTCTATCTGTGTTACGAAATCACGCCTAAACTACTGAACCAATTTTAATTAAATTTGGTACAGAGATAGTCCTAGAGCCTGATAAAGGACATAGGCTACTTTTTAATGGGAAAAAGGGGCTGTAAGGGGTGAAATAGGGGATGAAAGTTTATATGGAAATTACCTCTTTTTTTTATACATATAACCTATTTAGATAAAATTTGTTATGGAGATAGTTTGAGACCCTGGGAAAGACATAGGGTATATCAATTTTTGATATATATGTTTGTGTTTTAAGAAGCTCTTAGGAAAAATAAATAAATACACGTTTATAAGTTGATATTTTATGTAATCTTTTTTGGTTATTTATTAATGCGTGGGGAAGCCGCGGGCAAAAGCTAGTATTATTATAATAAAATTATTTTATTGCACAATAAAATAATTTTATAATGTAACCTACATGGTTTCAATTAATTAATAACATCATTTGAAGGGTTTAGGCTAAGTTTTAACCATAAATCCGCCCTAAACACCCAAACTAGGATTCCCTGTACTATAGGTGTCATGGTATTATATCCAATTGTAGAGCAAAAGACGGTGGAGCGGCAATCTCGGGTCCGTTGGCCGAGGAAGTGTGTGACGCGTTAATGGCGGAGTGCCGCAAGTCCGAGCCCGCGCACCGGCGGCACGCGCTGCAGGCGCTGGGGGGTGGCGCTCGCCGCCCCTGCCCACCGCGCGCTTCAGACACGTGCACGATATTGTTACCGAAGTGTTACACAAGGTATGTATACCATGACACACAAACACAACTCACTCACACATACATACAGACTGGGGGGAAGACAGCATGTGCTGATAGTAAAGGGTGTCCAGCGGGAATTTGGTGTCTTAGAACGCATTGGTATACGAACAGTTTTCGAACTGATAAAACTTCAGAACTTTCGTACATTGAAATGTACAACATTAATGCGGATTTCATTTCTTAAACACTATATCATTTAAATGATGACCGTTTTTTTTGTACGCACTCCTGTAGTCGGGACCCTTACATTTGCAATTACGCGACTGCAAAGCTCTGGAGTAATGCTTTGAACTTCACGGCAAATATTGGCCTAAATTGTCCGGGATTGTTCTCATAAACCTTCGATTTAAGGTAACCCCATCGCCATCAACGTGGAAATGTGCTTCGCCACTAAACAAAATGTTTCCCAACGTGGTAGGTGTTTCGAAAGCATTCCAGCATTGTTCTTGCGAAGGTTTCTCGCAAAGGAGTCACTTTCGTTGAGACCCTGAATAATTTGCATTTTGTATGGGTGGAGTCTTAATTTCTTCTTCAAAATAACATGCACTGTTGACTTTTTGATTCCTTTGGAGGCTGCAATTTTTCCTAATCGACTTACGGGGATTTTTAATGATTTCATGTCGAACTTCAGACACACGTTCGGGCGTTGCTGCTGATGTTGATGGTCCTGAAGGAGTTTCGGTTGAGCGTTGTCCCTTCTTGCCTAAATCTTTGTACCCACGACCAGATAAGTGGCGTGCTCGGCCCATTACTTAAACGCCGAATATTAAAATGAGTACAAAACGTTCGACGCGCGCGAACCAACGATTCACCATTCTTTAGATATTGCTCAACAGCGAACGAGCGGTGCGCTCCTGTCCAGTGACTCATGACTACTAACAAATCCGCAAGTACCGCGCTTTCAATGGTACCCCTCCGGCCCACCTCACCCCGCTATTACTTCGATAATTGCCGTTTAAAGTTGAAAAATTCCCGCTGGACACCCTTTATATTATCATACCGCGATGCGTTCCAATATCTACCCGAATTGACCCTAAAGTCGGTTTCGTGGCCCCGACGTATGGCCGAGTTAAGAATAGCGGTTAAATCACTAGTCATAATCTACATCAGCGAAGTTTATAAGAGAAATGAGTGGCTAAAATGCATGAATATTAGAGTTTTTACCATGTATTTAATTTTCTTTGACCATTCATGCAAAACGAATGTAACCGCTACGTAAATGATACGTCGGTTAAGTACCGGCAATCGGGTCTAAGCCTCAAATATTGCCTTACTCTGACTGATTGTTTGATATGTTTGACTCTATGTTACTCTTTTCTAATGATTCGAAAAACAAGGTTTGTTAAGGTACCAAACTAAAAGTGACATCTACTTTTAAAAAAAAGGTTTAAATTGGCTTTTGGTTTGACGTTCTTGGGCCAAATCAAAAGAATAATCACAAAACCAAATACTTACTAAATAACGTATTTTATCAAATTGTAGAAAAAACCACTTTTAATTGACACTGAAATTACGACTACTTGAATTATCATCTTATTTATTTATTTACTTTTTATTTAAATGCTTTCTTACAACTTTTATTTTTTCTTTCTTTGCCCAACCCTAGTTTAAAAGGCAACCTCTTTTTAAACTAAGGTTGGGCAAATAGCTAAATTTGGATTTTACATTTTTATCGAAAATAATTTAAAAATAATAAATTCGTATATTGTAAATTAAGTTTAATTACCTTACACAAATAAAAATATTGCAGTAATTATTATCTAAACAATTGTATTCACTTAATACTACACACCCTAAGTCAATGTCATCATCAGACTTATTATCGCTGGAAGAGTCTTCTATATTAATTATCAATTCATTGTCTCGAAAATTGTTAATATATCGAACTTTTACTATATGATCTTTGGTATTTATTTTAATCGATTCACTGGATTACGTTCGACCTACCAGTTTCATATCGTTTGAATCGTTTCTAACACTGGTTTATATACTCAGTTACTATATTGCACCTACCTCACTTATTAACTGCTTTTATTGTCCCGAAGGTTTGATTGGTAGAGAATGCCTAGCGGCATTAAGTCCGCCTTTGTATTTTGTATGCAATGAAGATTTAAATAAATAAATCTTCAGATTAGCAGAAGAATCG
>CAWUHH010000653.1:0-52787 GCA_963921915.1 Hyposoter dolosus | reverse complement strand
CTGATGACTGAGGCAGGAGAGGCCTCGAGTTTAGTACTGCTTCAATTTGAGCTAACACAGTGTTTAACTGTTCGTATGTTAGCTTGTCTCTAAACACAATACGTTTGAGATGAAATTTCATGCTCTTTACAGCAGCTTCCGCAAGACCAGCGAACACGGGTGAGTAGCTTGGCACAAAGTGAAATTGTATGCCTTGTTGAGCTGCATAATTTTGCACCTGTGTTTGGTGGTTACCAGATGCGTGAAGTTTGTACAAATCAGCTAAGTGGTTACTCGCTCCTCTGAAACAGCCGCCGTTGTCACAAAATACCTCTGTGGGCAACACTCGTCTCGCTGCGAACCTTTTAAAACACGCAAGGAATGCGTGTGTGCTTAAATCTGATGATAGCTCGAGATGTACCGCTTTGGTTACGAAGCATACCATCACACACACATAACCCTTCGTAATGAGAGCTCGTCTTACCCGAGAGTTTATAATATCAATCGGCCCAGCAAAATCGATGCCAATTCTTTGAAATGGTCGGCATTTCGTGACTCGCTGTTCAGGAAGGGAACCCATTAACTGCTTTGCTGCGCTGGCCTTCAATCTAAAACATTTTATACAATTATGTGTTACTGTTTTTACTTGTCTGGTACCATTTACTAACCAGTATTTTTCATTTAAACTTGACAGTAACAATTTTGGACCAGCGTGTAACAATCTAGCATGTTCACGGTAATATAATAAGCTTAGAAATTCGAGAATTATTTGGTAAAATAATAGGATGTTTTTTAGAATATAATACATCCGCATTATGAAGACGTCCGCCTACACGGAGTAAACCATCTTTATCTAAAAACGGATGAAGAGGTCTCAAAACACCTTTGATAATTAAACTAGATTTAATTACATAAATTTCCTCTTTAAAATGAACTTCCTGTTCATGTTTAATTATTAACAATAAAGCTTTTGCAGCTCTGAGCTGGATAGAAAACTATTTATATTTTTGGTATTATTTTTGTTAATATTGTGAATAAATCTTAACATAAATGCAACAACACGTATCATCTTTGTAATATTAGAGTATTTGTCTAACAATTGAAAAAAACTATTATTCATTCGCGTTAGTAAGGATACTGTATTGGAGAATTCTGAACCTATCTTAAGCTCAGGTAAGTTCCCAAGGAATGGTTTTTTAATATCGTGTGTAAAATCATACTTACCATTTCGTAAGAATTGTGGTCCCTGCCACCACAAAGAGTAACTAGGCAGGACTTGAGGTTCCACTCCCCTGCTGATAAGATCGGCGGGGTTATTTTCGCTGCTCACATACAGCCAGCTCCATGAAGCTGTTTGCTGTGAGACTACACTTACTCTGTTCGCAACATATGGTTTCAATAATGTTGGATTTGTATTAAGCCACGCTAATACAATTGTAGAATCGGAATAAAGATATATGCCTCCAATTTGAAACTTGAGGTTTAGTATATTGTATACTTTATTCATTAGTGCTGACAACAATAATGCAGCATTTAATTCTAGCCTCGGTACAGTCAAAGGCTTTGCCCGAGGGTTGATTCGCGACTTTGAACATAGTAAGGATAGTGTCGCCTTACCTGTTATGTCGACCACTCGAAGGTATATGCAACAGCCATAGCCGATGCAACTCGATGCGTCTGCAAACCCGATGAGCTGTACTAAAGTCTTATTGTCCGGAACTCGGATATTTCTATTTATATAAATAGGTTGTAATTTTGACAAACCTTTCGTAAACTCTAGCCATTCTGCTGTGATATTTTCAGGTGGTTTAGAATCCCAATCAATTTTTTCTGCCCACAACTTTTGCAAAATGTGCTTTGCCCTACCAATGATTGGACTAATGAACCCTAACGGATCATAAAATCTTGCAATTTAACTCAAAATATTACGCTTTGTAACTATATCACAATTGTATATATCAGGACATGTGATTGTGAAACAATCTTTTCTCATATTTATTGTTAACCCTAATGCTTTCAAATTAAAATCATCTTTTTGCAAATCAAGCTCGTCAAAGTGTTGTTTTTCAGCAGGAATGTCTGACAAAATCTCTGTACAGTTTGATGCCCACTTATGTGTTCTAAACTAACAAGGCTAAGCATATCCCTTATCTCGTTTTTATAGCCCTAAATGACTATAGAAATGTCTGAATTTGAAAACATAATATCATCTACATATGTACAGTTTTTTATTATAAAAGAAGCAAGTGGATAATCTTGTTCCTTGTTGTTAGCAAGTTCTAATAAACATCTTGTTGCTAAAAAAGTTGAGCTTTTGAGCCCATAGGTAACTGTATCTAAACATATACATTTTATACTGTCATCAGCATGTTCGCGCCACAAAATATTTTGTAATGAAGTAAACTTTGGATGAAGCATTATATTTCTAAACATTTTTCTAATGTCTGTAGATAGAGTAAAATCTCCAAACCTAAATAATAACATAATCTCAAAAAGATCTCTTTGTACTTGACGCTTAGTTGAAAATCATTTAGAGATACTTTCTTATTTGTTTTTGATGAGCCATCAAAAACAACCCTTGTAGAGGTGCTTTTGCTTGCCTCGTTAAATACCGCATGATGGGGTAAAAAGTATATTGCATCATGAGTAAAATTATAGGATTGCAAGTTTACATAATGACCATGACCAAGATTTACATACTCATTAATGAAGTTTGAATAAGTATTTAACAAATTTTTATTTTTATATAATTTCTTCTCTAAAGATATAAATCTATGATAAGCTGCATCAAATGAATTGCCAAGGGCATCATTCATTTGTGATAATGGTATTTTTAATGGTAAATCAACATAATATTTTTTATTTATAATTTGAACTGAAGATTTGAAAATCTCTTCAGCCTGGTCATGTTCAGTTAAAGCTTCGTTATAAACTTGTGGTACGCTTTCAGTTTCCCAAAACTTTGATAGAGCATCTGTTACATCATCATTACATTCAAGACAAATTAATGAGGTTACCTTATTATTATTTTTTGTAGTAGGTTGTCGAAAAATAGAGCCTGCGATGATGTGTCCAAACCTTGTATTAACAATGCATGGTGTAGATTGGTTGTTGATCTGACGCTTTTGCAGGTTAGGTTGAAGCGGCAGCATCGACTGAAAAAACACATCAGCTCCAATTAATAACTGGATGTCGGCTGGAGTGTTGTACTCGTCATCTGCTAATAAAAGATTTGGTGGAATATTTAACTTTGACACATCAAATTTTATTTGTGGGAGTCTGCAGGTAATGTTGTCGCCAACCTGACAATTTATCGTTGTCTTGTATGGTGATGTAAGTGACATGATCTCTAATGGTAAGGAAAAATGGGATTTGTTACTAGTATTTGTGACACCTATAATATTAATACTGCTTCGTTTAGGTGTCATCCCCAACAGCTCTACAACTTTGTTTGTCACCAGTGATATCTGTGAAGCAGAATCTAAAATTGCTTTCACCTGGAGATTGCTGCCGTCAGCTTTGCGAATGCAGATTTTGGCTGTTGGAAGTAAAACATTAGTACTAGTTAGTTTATTGCCGGACATCAATATGACCGGATTAGGCTCATTCTCGAAATGGACCAGTGTGTTATGTTTTCCCTTGCACTGGCCACATTTAAAATGATATTTACATTTTCCTTGATGTTTGTTTAAACATATCTCGCATAAAGAATTAGCCTTAATAAAATCTAGACGTTCTTTAATAGGTAACAGTTTAAAGTTTTTACAAAGAAATAATTTATGTACAGTAGACTTACAATAGTTGCAGGCACGTATGTTTCCTGTAGTGTCCATTGTTGTCACACTCATAGACGCCCTTCCAGGAACCTTGTTCTTAATTGAAGTCGCTGGCGGCTCAGAATTCTCCATTGCAAGCGCTCTCTTTTCCAAGAAATCAAGGAAAAGAGAGACACTTGGCTGGGCCCCAGGGTCCCTTTCCATCTGGTAGGCTCGCACGGTGTAGGTATCTAATTTTTTCATAAATATACATAATAAAATTGCATCCCACGTTGATACATTGGATTCAATGTTTTGCAACGCAGCAAGTGTCTGCTTTATGTTGGATACAAATTCTCTAATATTTATTGATGAGGATTTTACAATTGGATTAACATCTAAGAGGTTATTTATATGATCATTTACAATTTTATATTTATTATAATACCTATCATTCAATAACTTAAGAGCTAACTTATAACTATCGTTACATAATGGTAGGTTTTTTATTAAATCTAATGGTTCTCCTTTTACATAGGATCTTAAATAATAAAGTTTTTCGATAGGTTCAAGAGAACTGTCGTTATTAACCACAGATTGAAAAAGTCCGATAAAAGGTATGAAATCACTATATTTTCCATCAAAAGTATTAATATGAATGGCTGGTAATTTTGTCTTGTTAAAAGTAAGAGAAGTTTTCTATACATCTTTGGAACTAGAAGTTTGTCTCGTCGAAAGTTCCTTATTTCATGTAGATAATATCAGGTAATAATTATTTTCTACCAACTCAATATTCTCCTCGTCACTCTCTGTTATATACAAAATTTGTTTATTAAAGCTTTCGTACTCACCAAATGATTTTATGAGTCTATCTTTCTTTATCTCTATTTCCTCTGCTGATACTTCATTCAGCTTATTGTTTTCGATATAGTTTAACAACCGCGTAATTGAAGCTTTTTCATAACCCCTATTTGCACGCAATTGTTTAAGTTCTTCCATTTTAGTAAATTAACTTAGAATGTAGAAATTTTATTTACAAATTATACAAAAAATAACAACTGAAGTTCAAATTTTACAATATTCGTTTGTTTTGAATTTGATTATGACAACCAGAGAGAGAGTATTAAGAGAATATATATATATAATCGCAATTTTTTTTAACATTTTTTTTTATTTCTTTATTTCGACTTATTTCTCGAAAAGTATGCGTCGTACAGTTTCGTGCCCATACAACTTTTGGAAGAGAATTTAGCGAAGAATCCAACAAAATTATAAAAGTCCTGAATTTTTTTTTTTTTTTTTTCAGGAATTTTTTTTCTTAAAGAAAGTACGAGATAGCATGGGGGTCTCCATACACGGCAATGTTCGTATGAAGCAGGACTATCCGATAGCATTTTTTTTTTTTTTTTTTTTTTTAATTTTGGACTTAGAAAATTTTTATGAAAAAACACATTTTATTTTTTTTCTCAAAAACGGTGACAGATAGCGAAAAAAGTCATCAGGGCTAAATTGTAGGGTTTAAGCAGGAGAACCCGATGGCATTTTTTATTTGACAAAAATTTTTTTCATGGACTTTGACAAATTTTTGACAAAACACAATTTTTCAGAGACTTTGCCACACATTACGCGGCCGCTTCGCTCGACGACTCGAAGTACAGATGTGCGAAACGGTTAGAAACGAGCCGTCGAGCGAAGCGAGACGGATCGCTTCGAACCGTTTCCACATCTGTACTTCGAGTCGTCGAGCGAAGCGAGCCGGCGAACAGTACCCAGTCGGCTAACCACGCATTACGCGGCCGCTTCGTTCGACGACTCGAATTGCAGATGGGCGGAACGGTGAAGAAGCGAGCCGTCGAGCGAAGCGAGACGGATCGCTTCAAACCGTTTCGCACATCTGCAATTCGAGTCGTTGAGCGAAGCGAGCCGGCGACCAGTACTCAAAAAACTTTTTGTAACAGGAGACTTAACCACCCAAAAGGCCCAACCACCCATTACGCGGCAGCTTCGTTCGACGACTCGAATTGCGGATGGGCGGAACGGTGAAGAAGCGAGCCGCGGAGCGGATCGCTTCGAACCGTTTCGCACATCCGTAATTCGAGTCGTCGAGCGAAGCGGCCGGCGGGCCGCACCCCACCCCCTAGTTATATTATATATAGCTGGACTTACCACTGACTCACTGACACACTCATTGACAGAATTGTTCTCCCAGAAGGAGTGGGGGTGGGGGGGTGAAATTTTCGGAGGTTGAAGTAGATTAAAAAGTGACTGGGGGAAAAATCCGAAAATGCCAGATTTCCACTGGCGCTCGGAGATATGCCCTCGAATAGCAAAAAGTCTCTATGTACCCCCCATGGTATCATAGCTTGTTTTGATCAGGGTGACGAGGCAAGTCCGGATCAAAAAAAAAAAATGACAAAAATGACAATTTTTTTGAAGATGACATTGTGTGTCATACGCTATTTTCTCGGAAAGTATGCGTCGGACAGCTTCGTGCCGATACAACTTTTGGAAGAGAATTTAGTTTAGAATCTG
Organism: Hyposoter dolosus; assembly: GCA_963921915.1. Taxonomy (NCBI): domain Eukaryota; kingdom Metazoa; phylum Arthropoda; class Insecta; order Hymenoptera; family Ichneumonidae; genus Hyposoter; species Hyposoter dolosus. The sequence continues at coordinate 46,521 of CAWUHH010000653.1, read as the reverse complement.
AAAAAAATATAAAAATCCTGAAAACTGAAACTTTTTTTTTCAGGAATTTTTTTTCTTAAAGAAAGTACGAGATAGCATAGTGGTCTCCATACACGGCAATGTTGGTATGAAGCAGGACTATCCGAAAATAATTTTTTTTTCAGGATTCCTGTTTCAGTTTTTTTCCCGAAAAAAACACATTTTATTTTTTTTCTCGAAATCGGTGACAGATAGCGAAAAATGTCCATACAACTATTTGAATCTTTTAATTAGGAGAATCCGATAGAATTTTTTTTTCTGGAAAAGGACAAATTTTTTTTCCCGAAATTTTCGGATTTTTCGGGTAATCGGGAATTTTTTTCGGGTAATCGGGAAAAATCATCGAGTCAACTTTTTGTACCCAGAGGGCTAAATACACGTTACGCGGCCGCTTCGCTCGACGACTCGAAGTACAGATGTGCGAAACGGTTAGAAACGAGCCGTCGAGCGAAGCGAGACGGATCGCTTCAAACCGTTTCGCACATCTGCAATTCGAGTCGTTGAGCGAAGCGAGCCGGCGACCAGTACCCAAAAAAACTTTTACCCAATCGGCTAACCATTCAGTCGACCTCACCACCCATTACGCGGCAGCTTCGTTCGACGACTCGAATTGCGGATGGGCGGAACGGTGAAGAAGGGAGCCGTCGAGCGAAGCGAGACGGATACCTTCGAACCGTTTCGCACATCCGTAATTCGAGTCGTCGAGCGAAGCGGCCGGCGGGCCGCACCCCACCCCCTAGTTATATTATATATAGCTGGACTTACCACTGACTGACTGACACACTCATTGACAGAATTGTTCTCCTAGAAGGAGAGGTGGTGGGGGGGTGAAACTTTCCAGAAGTATATAAGAGGGGAGGTCGAGTTGGGGAAAAATCCGAAAATGCCAAATTTCCACTGGCGCTCGGAGATATGCCCTCGAATAGCAAAAAGTCTCTATGTACCCCCCATGGTATCATAGCTCATTTTGATCAGGGTGACGAGGCAAGTCCGGACCAAAAAAAAAAATGACAAAAATGACAATTTTTTGGAAGATGACATTGTGTGTCATACGCTATTTTCTCGGAAAGTATGCGTCGGACAGCTTTGTGCCCATACAACTTTTGGAAGAGAATTTAGTTTAGAATCTGAAAAAAATATAAAAATCCTGAAAACTGAAACTTTTTTTTTCAGGAATTTTTTTTCTTAAAGAAAGTACGAGATAGCATAGTGGTCTCCATACACGGCAATGTTGGTATGAAGCAGGACTATCCGAAAATAATTTTTTTTTCAGGATTCCTGTTTCAGTTTTTTTCCCGAAAAAATTACATTTTATTTTTTTTCTCGAAATCAGTGACAGATAGCGAAAAATGTCCATACAACTATTTGAATCTTTTAATTAGGAGAATCCGATAGAATTTTTTTTTCAGGAAAAGGACAATTTTTTTTTCCCAAATTTTTCGGATTTTTCGGGTAATCGGGAAATTTTTCGGGTAATCGGGAAAAATCATCGAGTCAACTTTTTGTACCCAGAGGGCTAACTACACGTTACGCGGCCGCTTCGCTCGACGACTCGAAGTACAGATGTGCGAAACGGTTAGAAACGAGCCGTCGAGCGAAGCGAGACGGATCGCTTCGAACCGTTTCCACATCTGTACTTCGAGTCGTCGAGCGAAGCGAGCCGGCGAACAGTACCCAGTCGGCTAACCACGCATTACGCGGCCGCTTCGTTCGACGACTCGAATTGCAGATGGGCGGAACGGTGAAGAAGCGAGCCGTCGAGCGAAGCGAGACGGATCGCTTCAAACCGTTTCGCACATCTGCAATTCGAGTCGTTGAGCGAAGCGAGCCGGCGACCTGTACCCAAAAAAACTTTGTCTCAGAAAACCTCACCACCCATTACGCGGCAGCTTCGTTCGACGACTCGAATTGCGGATGGGCGGAACGGTGAAGAAGGGAGCCGTCGAGCGAAGCGAGACGGATACCTTCGAACCGTTTCGCACATCCGTAATTCGAGTCGTCGAGCGAAGCGGCCGGCGGGCCGCACCCCACCCCCTAGTTATATTATATATAGCTGGACTTACCACTGACTCACTGACACACTCATTGACAGAATTGTTCTCCCAGAAGGAGTGGGGGTGGGGGGGTGAAATTTTCGGAGGTTGAAGTAGATTAAAAAGTGACTGGGGGAAAAATCCGAAAATGCCAGATTTCCACTGGCGCTCGGAGATATGCCCTCGAATAGCAAAAAGTCTCTATGTACCCCCCATGGTATCATAGCTTGTTTTGATCAGGGTGACGAGGCAAGTCCGGATCAAAAAAAAAAAATGACAAAAATGACAATTTTTTTGAAGATGACATTGTGTGTCATACGCTATTTTCTCGGAAAGTATGCGTCGGACAGCTTCGTGCCGATACAACTTTTGGAAGAGAATTTAGTTTAGAATCTGAAAAAAATATAAAAATCCTGAAAACTGAAACTTTTTTTTTCAGGAATTTTTTTTCTTAAAGAAAGTACGAGATAGCATAGTGGTCTCCATACACGGCAATGTTGGTATGAAGCAGGACTATCCGAAAATAATTTTTTTTTCAGGATTCCTGTTTCAGTTTTTTTCCCGAAAAAAACACATTTTATTTTTTTTCTCGAAATCGGTGACAGATAGCGAAAAATGTCCATACAACTATTTGAATCTTTTAATTAGGAGAATCCGATAGAATTTTTTTTTCTGGAAAAGGACAAATTTTTTTTCCCGAAATTTTCGGATTTTTCGGGTAATCGGGAATTTTTTTCGGGTAATCGGGAAAAATCATCGAGTCAACTTTTTGTACCCAGAGGGCTAAATACACGTTACGCGGCCGCTTCGCTCGACGACTCGAAGTACAGATGTGCGAAACGGTTAGAAACGAGCCGTCGAGCGAAGCGAGACGGATCGCTTCAAACCGTTTCGCACATCTGCAATTCGAGTCGTTGAGCGAAGCGAGCCGGCGACCAGTACCCAAAAAAACTTTTACCCAATCGGCTAACCATTCAGTCGACCTCACCACCCATTACGGCGGGCCGCACCCCACCCCCTAGTTATATTATATATAGCTGGACTTACCACTGACTGACTGACTCACTGACTCATTGACAGAATTGTTCTCCCAGAAGGAGTGGTGGTGGGGGGGGTGAAATTTTCGGAGGTTGAAGTAGATAAAAAAGTGACTGGGGGAAAAATCCGAAAATGCCAAATTTCCACTGGCGCTCGGAGATATGCCCTCGGCATTGCCTCAGTTTTGGGGATATATGAGGGTGCCACCGGCAAAGTTGTTGGGCATGACGAGGCAAGTTCAGATTTTTTTTTTTTTTTCAAAAATCGCAACTTTTTTTTTGAAAAAAAAACAGTGTCATGTGTATTTTTCTCGAAAACGGTGCGCCGGCGCCCACGGTGTTGTATGAGTGAATTGTAGGTATGGTTCAAGCCATATTGAAGAAATTTTTTTTTTTGCGAAAATCAAAAAAAATATTTTTGATCGATTTTATCTCAAAAACGGTGCCACTTACGGGGGGTCAATGTATGAGCAAAAATATTAAGCTGATCAAGGACGACAAGGGGTAGCTTTTTTTTTTTTCAAAAATCGCGAAAATTTTTAATATTTTTTTAATTTCTTAGTTTGGACTTATATCTCGAAAAGTATGCGTCGTACAGCTTCGTGCCCATACAACTTTTGGAAGAGAATTTAGTTTAGAATCTAGGAAAATTATAAAAGTCCGGAAAATTTTTCAGGAATTTTTCAGGAATTTTTTTTCTTAAAGAAAGTACGAGATAGCATGGGGGTCTCCATACACGGCAATTGTAGGATGAAGCAGGACTATCCGAAAATATTTTTTTTTTCAGGATTTGAGTTTCAGTTTTTTTCCCGAAAAAAAATCATTTTATTTTTTTTCTCCAAATCGGTGATAGATAGCGAAAAATGTTCATACAACTATTTGAATCTTTTAATTAGGAGAATCTGATAGAATTTTTTTTTCAGGAAAAGGACAATTTTTTTTTCCCGAATTTTTCGGATTTTTCGGGTAATCGGGAAATTTTTCGGGTAATCGGGAAAAATCATCGAGGTACATTACTTAACTTTTTGTACCCAGAGGGCTAACTACACGTTACGCGGCCGCTTCGCTCGACGACTCGAAGTACAGATGTGCGAAACGGTTAGAAACGAGCCGTCGAGCGAAGCGAGACGGATCGCTTCGAACCGTTTCCACATCTGTACTTCGAGTCGTCGAGCGAAGCGAGCCGGCGAACAGTACCCAGTCGGCTAACCACGCATTACGCGGCCGCTTCGTTCGACGACTCGAATTGCAGATGGGCGGAACGGTGAAGAAGCGAGCCGTCGAGCGAAGCGAGACGGATCGCTTCAAACCGTTTCGCACATCTGCAATTCGAGTCGTTGAGCGAAGCGAGCCGGCGACCATTACCCACAACAACTTTGTCTCAGAAGGCCTAACCAAAAAAAACGCCCAACCACCCATTACGCGGCAGCTTCGTTCGACGACTCGAATTGCGGATGGGCGGAACGGTGAAGAAGCGAGCCGCGGAGCGGATCGCTTCGAACCGTTTCGCACATCCGTAATTCGAGTCGTCGAGCGAAGCGGCCGGCGGGCCGCACCCCACCCCCTAGTTATTATATTATATAAAGCTGGACTTTACCACGTAGAGACTCACTGACACACTGACAGAATTGTTCTCCATGAAGGAGAAGTTCTGGAAGGGTGAAACTTGGGGGGGGGCATATTGATTATCGGTCGAGTGGGGGAAAAATCTGACATTGCCAATTTTCCACTGGCGCTCGGAGATATGCCCTCGGCATCGAAAAATTAACGTTATAAGGTATCGGTTATCTGGGCTCATTTTGTAGGTATCGACGAGGCAGATACGGTGCCACTTTGATTTTTGCAAAAATCGCGAAAATTTTTGCTTATGATAAAATTTTTGATATTTTTTTAAAAATAGAAGGACTCATCCGGGATTTTTGCAACCTTAGAACGTTTCGTAGACAATTTTCAAGCCATTATGTGGGTATTTTTTTTTTTGCGAAAATCGCGAAAATTTTTTTTTTTTTCGCCATTTTTTTTTTTTCTCGAAAATGGTAACTCCTACCGGGGTGGTCGCCATACACGGCAATGTTTAGAAAAAATCGGGCTATCTGGTGAAATTTTTTTTTTTTCAAAAATCGCGAAAATTTTTTCGTCTCGGCAATATTTGACCAAAATCTATTTTATTTTTTAAAAAAAAAACGGTGCATCTGGGATTTTTGCTGTGATACAATTTTTTTTAGACAATCGTCAAGCGGTATCGATGAGATTTTTTTTTTTTCAAAAATCACGAAAAATTTTTTATAATTTTTTTTTCTTAAAAACGGTAACATTTTGGGTAGTGGTCTCCTTACACGGCAATTTTCGGATGAGGAAGAGCTATCCAAATCCGTTTTTTTTTTTTCAAAAATCGCAAAAATATATATTTTTTTTTTACTCGAAACTGCTGCGAGCAAAGCGAGCTGCGTCGCGAGCGGAGCGAGCGAATAGTCACTTTTGAGCGCAGCTCCAGCGAGCGAGCGAAGCGAGCGAGTTATTCGCGCCGTCGAGCGAAGCGAGGAGGCGTCGAATAACCGCCGTTGAGCGAAGCGAAAACGGCCAAAATCAAGTAAATTCGGTACTGTTAATCGTCTAGGTACACTGACACACTAAAGCGAGCGTAGCGAGCTCCATCGAGCGAGCGAAGCGAGCGAGTGATTCGCGTCGACGAGCGGAGCGAGGCGGCGACGAATCACGCCGAAGAGCGAAGCGAGGCGGCCCAAGACAATTAAATTTAACCGTCTCAGATCGAAAAGCAACACTTGCATATAACCATTTTTCCTAACAATGCACCTATGAGTTTCTTCCAATAAAGTCAACCCAAGCGAAGACAAATCTTGCCGACGAGCGAAGCAACGCGGCCAAATACGATTAATTTAACCGTCTCAGGTCGAAAAATACCTAAAAAATTAAACCATTTTGCCTAAGAATGCACTTTCACTGAAAACTTTTTTTATCAGATTTGACCAAGCGACACCTCGACGACAAGCCAAGCGAGGCGGCCAAATAGGATTAATTTAACCGTCTCAGATCGAAAAAAAACCTAAAAAATTAAACCATTTTGCCTAAGAATGCACTTTAACTGAAAATTTTTTTATCAGATTTTACCAAGCGACAACTCGACCACAACCGAAGCGAGGTGGCCAAATAAATACGATTAATTTAACCGTCTCAGATCGAAAAATACCTAAAAAATTAAACCATTTTGCCTAAGAATGCACTTTCACTGAAAACTTTTTTTATCAGATTTGACCAAGCGACACCTCGACGACAAGCCAAGCGAGGCGGCCAAATTGGATTAATTTAACCGTCTCAGATCGAATAAAAACCTAAAAAATTAAACCATTTTGCCTAAGAATGCACTTTAACTGAAAAATGTTTTTATCACATTTAACCAAGCGACAACTCGACCACAACCCAAGCGAGGTGGCCAAATAAATACGATTAATTTAACCGTCTCAGATCGAAAAATACCTAAAAAATTAAACCATTTTGCCTAAGAATGCACTTTCACTGAAAACTTTTTTTATCAGATTTGACCAAGCGACACCTCGACGACAAGCCAAGCGAGGCGGCCAAATTGGATTAATTTAACCGTCTCAGATCGAATAAAAACCTAAAAAATTAAACCATTTTGCCTAAGAATGCACTTTAACTGAAAAATTTTTTTATCAGATTTTACCAAGCGACAACTCGACCACAACCCAAGCGAGGTGGCCAAATAAATACGATTAATTTAACCGTCTCAGATCGAAAAATACCTAAAAAATTTAACCATTTTGCCTAAGAATGCACTTTCACTGAAAACTTTTTTTATCAGATTTGACCAAGCGACACCTCGACGACAAGCCAAGCGAGGCGGCCAAATAGGATTAATTTAACCGTCTCAGATCGAAAAAAAGCCTAAAAAATTAAACCATTTTGCCTAAGAATGCACTTTAACTGAAAAATTTTTTTATCAGATTTTACCAAGTGACAACTCGACCACAACCCAAGCGAGGTGGCCAAATAAATACGATTGATTTAACCGTCTCAGATCGAAAAAAACCTAAAAGATTAAACCATTTTGCCTAAGGATGCACTTTCACTGAAAACTTTTTTAATCAGATTTGACCAAGCGACACCTCGACGACAAGCCAAGCGAGGCGGCCAAATTGGATTAATTTAACCGTCTCAGATCGAATAAAAACCTAAAAAATTAAACCATTTTGCCTAAGAATGCACTTTAACTGAAAAATTTTTTTATCACATTTAACCAAGCGACAACTCGACCACAACCCAAGCGAGGTGGCCAAATAAATACGATTAATTTAACCGTCTCAGATCGAAAAAAACCTAAAAAATTCAACCATTTTGCCTAAGAATGCACTTTCACTGAAAACTTTTTTTTATCAGATTTGACCAAGCGACAACTCGACGACAAGCGAAGCGAGACGGCCAAATACTATTAATTTAACCGTCTCAGATCGGGAAAAACCTAAAAAATTGAACCATTTTGCCTAAAAGTGCATTTACCTAAGCCAAATACGATTAATTTTGCCGTATCATATCGAAAAAACCTGACAAATTAAACCATTTTGCCTAAAAGTGCATTTTAACTAAGCCATATACGATTAATTTTGCCGTCTCATATCGAAAAAACCTGAAAAATTAAACCATTTTGCCTAAAAGTGCATTTTAACTAAGCCAAATACGATTAATTTAACCGTCTCATTTCGAACAAACCTGAAAAATTAAACCATTTTGCCTAAAAGTGCATTTTAACTAAGCCAAATACGATTAATTTAACCGTCTCATTTCGAACAAACCTGAAAAATTAAACCATTTTGCCTAAAAGTGCATTTTAACTAAGCCATATACGATTAATTTTGCCGTCTCATATCGAAAAAACCTGAAAAATTAAACCATTTTGCCTAAAAGTGCATTTACCTAAGCCAAATACGATTAATTTTGCCGTATCATATCGAAAAAACCTGAAAAATTAAACCATTTTGCCTAAAAGTGCATTTTAACTAAGCCAAATACGATTAATTTAACCGTCTCATTTCGAACAAACCTGAAAAATTAAACCATTTTGCCTAAAAGTGCATTTACCTAAGCCAAATACGATTAATTATGCCGTATCATATCGAAAAAACCTGAAAAATTAAACCATTTTGCCTAAAAGTGCATTTACCTAAGCCAAATACGATTAATTTTGCCGTATCATATCGAAAAAACCTGAAAAATTAAACCATTTTGCCTAAAAGTGCATTTTAACTAAGCCAAATACGATTAATTTAACCGTCTCATTTCGAACAAACCTGAAAAATTAAACCATTTTGCCTAAAAGTGCATTTACCTAAGCCAAATACGATTAATTTTGCCGTATCATATCGAAAAAACCTGAAAAATTTAACCATTTTGCCTAAAAGTGCATTTTAACTAAGCCAAATACGATTAATTTAACCGTCTCATATCGAACAAACCTGAAAAATTAAACCATTTTGCCTAAAAGTGCATTTTAACTAAGCCAAATACGATTAATTTAACCGTCTCATATCGAAAAAACCTGAAAAATTAAACCATTTTGCCTAAATGTGCATTTTAACTGAGCCAAATACGATTAATTTAACCGTCTCAGATCGAAAAAACTTGAAAAATTAAACCATTTTGCCTAAAAGTGCATTTACCTAAGCCAAATACGATTAATTTAACCGTCTCAGATTGAAAAAATCCTAAAAAATTAAACCATTTTGCCTAAAAGTGCATTTTAACTGAGCCAAATACGATTAATTTAACCGTCTCTGATCGAAAAAACTTGAAAAAGTAAACCATTTTGCCTAAAAGTGCATTTTAACTGAAAACTTTTTTTTATCAAATTTAACCAAGAGATCATCATACCATCCATCTCAAATGAGCGTCGAGCGAAGCAAGATAGTCAAAAACTATTTTAACAAATTTGACCTCGAATAAGCGAGACAGCCAAAAAGAATTCAATTGAGCAGTCTTAAGTTATATAAAACTAAAAGTATAAGTAACTTTGCCTAAAAGTTCATCGAATAATTTTTAGCTGAAGAAAATGCACACCAAGCGTTCGCGCAAATTAAATCTAACAATCTTGAATGAATAAAAACCTTAAAATTTAATAATTTTGATTACAAATTCATTGCTACTTTACAAAAGCAACCTACCTGCCTACTTAACTACATGTTTCCTGCCTACCTACCTATTGGGAGTTGATTTTTAACATATAATTAACTTTAATATTCCTTGATTTACAAAAAATACTAATTCTTCAATATAATCTTTTTTGGGATAAAAAAAAGACAGAAAATTTTTAGCATGTACCAATAACACCCAAAAATGTATTTTGTAACTGGATCATTTAGCTGGCATAGTGGAATTAATCATACTGTTAAACGTTACTATTGCTTTATCATTTTCCTAATTTAAAAAAGATATGATTTAAAATTAGTTGCTAAAAATATAAAAAAGTGATTAGTATAAAAATTAAAACCATAAATTCCATAAAAAGTTTATTTTATTCACTGTAATAAATGTCATATTCTCAAAACTACACCCATAACTGAATCTTAACTATTTGAGTTGTCATCCCGGACTAATTTTTTGAATGGTTTCATATCTTCCATCATTGCATCCATCTTTGATTTTACATTGTTTTTCTACATGTTCATTTTTTTCTTTTTCCAGTCCCCGTTAAGTGCAATTAATCTATCATAACTTCTTGTAATTCCATTACTATGAATTAAAAATACTTTTGCTTGCAACTTTTGATTCTCCAAAGACTCTATATAAGTTGTATGGTGGTGTCGCAGCTGATGTTATTCATCGCTATGACGCTATTTGAGCTCAGATTGAGAAACAGTAACTCACATACATATAAAAAAAATACACATACATATTGAGATAATAGTCCGCTTGGGTAGACTTAGTGCTGAACATCACTAATGCTTTAATTGGATATAAAGTCTTTCTCTCAACCATGTTAAAAGTTGTCAATAACACCTTGTGTCAACGGTACTTGTTCTTGATAATCTTTTTGGTTTATAATTTTGATGAATGCATTTTTCATCCAGATATAATAATATTATTTGTTTACCTTTTGCTTATTTTGCAGTAATGATCCTTAAGCATTTGTATGGTCATATTGTTCAATAAGTACAGCCACAACATTTCAAACACAGTTCTTAGTTAATTTTAGCATAATGTTTTGTTTGGTATCCATAAAAAATTATGCTTTCTCTTAAAATCAGCCCACTAAAATTCATTTCTAATAGCTTATATATCAAAACTAACTAAGTTTAATATTGTCAACGAGTGAGATCATAGTTCTAAAGGCAACTATTTAATCTTAACCTATAAATTGTTCCAACATTATCTGAACAATCAGTTTTTTGCTTGAATAACAATTCTTTCTCCTCTTGTTTTCATTTATATATAATCATCGTAACGAAAAGAAACACACTATTTTTAATCAATTTACAAATGATTTACTTGGAAATAAAGGAAATTACTTGATAAAAATAAGCACAGAATATATCAAGAGTATACGTTACGATAGATTATAAAGAAGCTTAGATACGTCAAAACGTCTTTAGATCATAAAGATAAAAAAAGGAAGTGCCCATGGGCTTTATATCGCATTTAAAATTTTGTGAATAAAAGATGGATGGATGAATACAAGCTAAAAAGATAGCGAGAACACAAGCAATTACTGAGCGTGGATTGGTGGAAGTGAGAACAGAATATGGCGGTAACGAACTCATTTGACATTTCGTTGTATAAGTTAAGGCAGTTCCATGTATTATTATTAGTTTTAGGTATTCTACCGCTTTTTTTATTATACGGATGGCCACAGGAAACATGTCATTACTTTCGATAAGCTATTTTAGACCTTACATGTTAGTATTTCTTTTAGTCTGCTGTTAAAAATGATCTTTTTTATGATAACAATTCCGTTTATTTTTTTATTACACTCAATATTATTTTCATCGCTTAAATAATGCGTCCCATCCCATCTCATGTATATACAAGAAAATAAAAAAGTCAAAACATATTATGAAAGCGCTGAATGTGATTTAGTTACTCTGTGGATTAAACATGTGACAATCGCGAGTGATTCAAGCATTTTGATATGGTATTTTTTCAAGTGACCGAGATAAAGAAAGATCACGATCATAAAAAAGATTCGGTACTTTTGATTGATATCTTTCAATCATTTCTTTATTTAGCGTTCATATATTTATATCGTTCAATCATATCTTTATCAATCAATCATATCGTTCAATCAAATCTTTATCAATCAATCATATCGTTCAATCAAATCTTTATCAATCGATCATATCTTTATCAATCGACCATATCTTTATATCGTTCAATTATATCTTTATCAATCGATCATATCTTTATACCGTTCAATGATATCTTTATATCGATTTATATCGTTCAGTGATATGTGCCATTCGATATAACGTTGGAATGTGTCTGTACATTGTCCGACCGAGAAACAATGAATAATAACATGACGACGTTTTTTTTTCGCTCATCAAGAATTGTTCAAGTAAAAAATTTTAAAGCATAACTTTGTGTTGACGTTTTTTAGAATCCTGGGAATCCAATCGTTTTCGCGATTGAACGAATTGGGATTCAATCCTTAATAAATGGTGATTGTCACATGTCTACTGTGGATAATCCGACTCCGCATTATTATTTTTTTTATTGGTCTACTTGCATATCCGGTCAAAAAAAAAATAGTGTTACCAATAGAGATGATTTTTTTTATTGCTGTATTTGATAATATTTATTTTATTAAATCCTAAAAAATATATAATACTCCAAAATAAATGTAATAATCCTTTAAAAATGGGATTAACATTTATCATTCTTTAATGTAACCGAAAACGGCGCATCACTAGCACCCCATTAAACAAACAATGGTCCTATCTCTCCTTTTGCACGGTTAGAAGTATATTACAACCGTATAATTTGTTTGTTTCGGCTGCTGTGACACATCCCATCAGAATTGTCAACTCTCGCCGTTTCGGGGCGCGTTCCCTTTTTGCAAATATAAAACATTGTTTTGAAATTAGAAAATAATGGGCCAATAAAAATAAGAAATATTTTGTCAGACGTGTTTCTACATAAAAAAGACACGACATATATGAAATACACATATTTTAGAGTTACATACATATTCCCTATTAGGTATGGTATGATATAAATATGATAGGCGTTTAATGTACCTATTGTTTGTTTGTTTGTAAAGCAGATTCTGTTGTATAATTAGATACAAAAATAATACATTTTGAGCGAATTAGAATATAAATAATTCATAATCATCGGGGACAAGCGTTTTTAAATGTTACCAAATTGAATACCTCACGCTAGGGTATTGTTTGTCAATTAATTGGCAGCACTACCTTGCGCCACCCACACGCCGGAAATCGCGACGTCGAAACGGGCAAACACTCATTCGTTCAGTTTAAAATTTTGTGTTTCAGAGGTAAGCTGCATTAATTTGTTATAATAATTTTTATAAGTTTTTAACCATTTTTCTAATGGTTTTCAATGCTTACGTGACTTACAAATGCATTATTTATATTTGATAATTGTAATTTAGTGCGTAAATTGTAGCCGCTATAATTAACAAGCAAATTGTGCCGGCCGATATTTAGGTACATAATACCTGTGTGTACAAAAAACTCTGTGGTCATTTTACTTGTGGTTTTACAAGTAAAATTATATAATAAGAAATAATTTTAATTTGTAATGTTTTTTAGGTGATTAACATAGATAAATTCACACAGCGAGGTGCTTGGACAGTCGACAGGCGCGGCCCAAGCGCATGCCGCCATTTTTGTTTTTTGCCGCGCTTCCATGAAAATAATATTTTATGTCTTACAGCGCGGGAACGTATTTTATTAGCTGAAAATTGAAATGTTATAGTAATATATGTTTTTCAACAGATACAAGATGACGACCCCCGTGTTCAACTCGCCGAGAGAAGAGATCCAGTGCGCCGCTTCGGGTGAGTTATTTTGAAATGTAATTAGGTTCTACTAAAAGAACTACGTTTTGATTTTGATCACATTCGTTTTATACCTAATAAAAGAATAATAATAATAAAACAAAAATATGTGTGTATATAAAACCGGCATGCAAAGTATAGCACCAGTACCTACACATTGTATACATCATCAGACATTTTATAAATTTTATTGGAGCAGAGCATATGACTTTGAATCTATTTGTTGCTAAGCAGTCCTACGAAGTTCATCAATGTCAGTCAATCTATACATTGTTGTTTACCAATATTGTCACATACCTGTTTAAATGTGCAAATTACTTACCTCCCTTTATTTTTATTAGATTAATAACATTAATATAGGTGCCTACTTATAACTTATTATTCTTTGATGTATTTTGACCCTGTTAATAGGTAGTAATAAACCGGCCACAGTGATTATATTATTTCATATTTCAGAATGTGTATTATTGCAATTCATATAACATAAACAATTTTTTTTTTTAGTGGGACATTTACTTGCTCACCTTAAATATAAATTCTTTGTATTAGAGGGAAATTAAAAGTATTTATTATAGGGCAATATTGTGTCCATCACAATATCATCATCATTATGATTTATGAATAGAGATTAGAATAACTTTATTAAATTTACATCATCAAGTCAACCGCTACACTACCATCTTATGTTATTTCATTTTTATTGGCATAACGTGTAACTTTGTATCTGTCTGATAGTTTTGTAATCTGATTTTTATTGTATTAAAATAATTATTTATTATAAAATCATATCAAGTAGCAATATAAAAATTATAACAACTCTTAATAAACTTTGATCACCCAGTCAACCACTGCACTTCCATGTTATATGTATTGTTTGCACTTTTATTTAATATCTTTATATACTTTTTTTAATGAAGTATAGCACCAATACCTACACATTGTATGACATTTTATTTATTCTTATAATAATTTTACCTTGCCCTTGACTGTGCATATTTTTATTAACATATAGGAACTTATGTATAAGTTTTGATTATTTTATTTGGGCATAGCATGTGACTTTGTATCTATCTATTGCTAAGCAGTCCTACAAAGTCCATGAATAGAGTTGATCAATACATTGTTATTTAACAATATTGATCGCTCTCACTATTCCGGCTAAATGATATGTTTATAAAATGCAGATACCTATTTAAATTACTTGCCTTCCTTTATTTATATTGAACAATACCATATGACTTTATATGCACCTGATAGTAAATATTTTTTTTAAATATTCATTTTCTCACATTATTTTTTGTTCACATCAAATATAAATTCTTTGTATTGGAGGGAAATTAAAAATAATTATTACAGGGCAATATTGTGCCCTTCACATTATTATCATCATTATGATTTATGAATAGAGATCAGAATAACTTTATTAAATTTATATCACCAAATCAACCGCCACACCTATCCATATACCATCCTATGTTATTTAATTTTTATAAATTAACAAATGGGGTTGTTTAAACACTGTTTCATAACAACTCTTATTGAATTCATTTTTATTGCATTAGACTAAAATAAATATTTATTATAAAACTATATCAAGTAGTAGTATAAAATTTAAAGTTAACAACTCTTAATAAACTTTGACCATGTTATATGTATTTTGTTTGCACTTTTATTTGCATATATTAAAATCAGCATGGCACTATATTTACTTAAAAAAAAATATACTTTACCTTGCCATTGACTATACATATTTTAATTAATTAAACATAAATACTTATATAAGTTTTGATTATTTTATTTGTGCTCAGCATGTGACTTAGTACAAAGTCCATGAATGGAGTCAATCAATTAACTTTCCTTTATTTCTATTGAACATATGTTCATATGACATTGTATCCACTTGATGATAGTAAACAAACCTATAAATGTCATGGGAGAAGTTAATTAATAATTTTGTCTAATAACATTAATATACTTGTAACTTATTATTTATTTATGTATTTTGTTCCTGTTAATAGTAATAAACTGGCTATAAAGATTAAGTTATTTTATATCACCAAATCAACCGCCTCACTACTATCCTATGTTATTTCATTTTTATTGGCATAACATTTATCTTTGCACCTGCCTGATGGTAAGCAGTCCTACAAAGTCCATGAATGGAGTCGATCAATACATTGTTAATGTAACAATATTGACTGCTATAATTACTTAGATCCCTTTATTTCCATTGAACATATGAGCATATGACTTTGTAGCCACCTGATAGTTATAAATATCATGGCTGGAGTTGATTAACAGTTTTTTTATAACATTGATATAACTTATTATTTATTTATGTATCAATGAGTCGATCAATACATTGTTAATTAACAATATTGACTGCTCTAATTACTTAGATCCCTTTATTTCCATTGAACATATGAGCATATGACTTTGTAGCCACCTGATAGTAAGCAAACCTATAAATGTCATGGGTGCAGTTGATTAATAGTTTTGTTTAATAACATTGATATAAACTTATTATTTATTTATGTATTTTGTTCCTGTTAATAATAATAAACTGGCTATAGTGAATAAATATTTTTTAGTGGATAATTTTCTTGCATTATTTTCTTCTTCGCATTAATTACAAATTCTTTGTATTAGAGGAAGACTAAATATATTTATTATAGAGCAATATTATATCTGTCACATTATCATTATTATTATTTTATTATATAAAACTACAATAGAAATCAGAATAATTATTAAAATTATATCACTAAATCAACTGCTGCACTACCATCATATGTTATATCATTTTTATTGGCATAACATTTAACTTTGTTTCTCCCTGATGGTAAGAGCATTAACTACAAAGTACACAAATGGGGTTGTTTATATATTACTCTTGTATTTTATTGACATAAGCTTATTTACTATACAGGGTGAATTCTTCAAGTGCGCCTTCAAGGCCAAATCCTAAACTACAAGTAATAGCGAAAACTGTTCAAAGGAGTCTCGGGGCCGATTTTGATAAAAACTAAAATGCATCATTAAATTTTCGAAAAATGTATTCTCCTCACCGGAAATCGAACCGGTTTATTTTGAAAAAAAAAACTCAGCCTGTATTATTGCATCAGCTGATAATGTTGCTTATAAACATCAAATGGTGGAATCTCATCACACTTTAAACGACAAGTACCTATCTACTATTCATTTTAAAAAAAAAATGTTTAATATTTTTAAGCCACTAATAAATTGTTCGAAATTGCAGCCAATATTTTCAATACATACATGGATTCGTTTTTTCTTACTCTTATTTAAAAAAAATATTGTAATTTTTTTTACTGAGTATGACTTAGTATCTACCTGAAGGTAAGCCAACCTACAAAATCCATCAATGGGGTCGATCAATTCATTGTTGTTCAACAGCATAGATCGCTTCTATTATGCCGGTTAAAAGATGCGGTTACAAAACGGGCGGTGATAAAAATAAAATCGCAGTACGAATACTTTAGTAGCCTCGCTGCTTTATCGTCAAATTAACGGTCTGAAACCGGTAAACCCATAGACTAAAACCGAAACATGACTAAATCACTTTAAGGGTTTTTTCATCTGTATGTTCCCAATATGGATGGGTTTGGAAGATCATTATTTCAAACAAGTTACGAGTAATTAGTTAGTAAAGTAAACGGTGATAAAGTATAACTTTTTTTAAAATTAAAAATGATCACTTTCCTTTAGTTTGCCTTTTAGTTTTTCGAAAATTTAAGGATGCAGTTTTAGCTTTTAAAAAAATCGGCACCGAGACTACTTTTAGTATTTTTTGCTATTCCTTGTAGTTTAGGATTTAACCTTGAAAAAATCACCTGTATACTTTAGGCACCTTTCAAATACTAATAATTTAGTGATCATAAACATTATGTAACTAATATTTGGTCAGAAAAAGAAAGTTTTTTCAGATTTTTTTTAAATAAGTGGTGTGGTAGACATGAAAAAGACTCTGTAGTTGTTTTGACGCTCAAACAAACGTACTTCTAATATTACAACTTTGCTGTTAGTTAAAATTCAATAATAAAAGTTGGAATTCCAAAAAAAATAAACACAAATATATAAACAGTATTAATAAATACAATGACTGACAAATATATTATTTTAATTCTGCGATAAACAATAGTTTTCGTTTTTGATAACAATATAATATTGATGCATTATGATTTATGATTTCGTAAAGGATAAATTTTCTATTTAACCTTAATGCCTTAACGTTATGTGGTTTTCTTCGAAAAAAAAAACCAAAAAGTTATTTGCCATAATTTTCAAAATGTTTATGTTAAATGTAAATGTATGTAAATTTTAATTTTACAAAAACGTTAGGTCATGCATTAGATCTTATGCAATATACATAACTTATAAAAAAAATAAAAATCTGCTCTATAATCAAGTAATAAACGAAATAACGATAAAATTGTGAGTTAACTTGGCAATTATTTTCTATCGAAGCAACTTTTTGCTATTACGTTTTTCAAAGAACAAAAGAAGAAATTACTCCTAAATATCTTGTATTATTACTGTTTTTTTTTAAATTATATTGGTTAAATTTGTTGAGGTATTCTCATAATCGAAGATCTACATTTCAGATTTTTTATATTATTATTTTTATTGGAGCACGGCACGTCACTTTGTATCTACCTGGTGGTGAACAGACCTACAAAGTCCGTGAATGGAGTCATACCGACTAAATGGTGCGATTACGAAATAGGCGGCGACAAAAAGTTATTGCATTACAAGTATATGTATTTTAATATACCCGCTCTGCCTTATCGTTAATTCAACCACCCATTTCGTAATCGCACCCTGAAAGGAGACTGCCACCACGACAAGAAATCGATACAGTAATCTCCTGAAAAGGGGTGAACCCAATTTTGCGCCCTCTTAAATTACCTATAAAACAAAATGTCAAACGTGTCTGCCTGTTGCCGCTATAGTCCTCACTTCAAACAATCAATGCTCAGTGGTGGCTTATATAATATTTTTTGTATAGCGGCGGTTTAAGGACACTGCATTCTTAATAGTGAACTCTCGATTATTTCACTCAATCGATTACTCGATTGTTGTTTGTTGCAGAATTATAACGATATTTTTGTCGGTTATTATATTTATTACTAGCGGCCCCTCCCGGCTTCGCACAGGTTTGTATAACTTTAACTATATGCTCAGCGCACGCCACGGAAGGCCTCAGAAACGATACTTTTCCCCCGTTTTTAAAACATTTTTGGTTACTGCTCCACACCTATAGGACCTAGCGTGATATTATATAGCCTATGTTACTTCTGAATAATGCAGCTTTCTAATGGTGAAAAAATTATTGCAATCGGTCCAGTAGTTTTTGAGTTTATTCATTACAAACATACAAAAATACAAATCTTTCCTCTTTATTATATTAGTATAGATTCTTTCTGCATTGGGTTATTATTTTTATTGTTTTTCAAAATAAAAAAAACTTTTTTAAATATTATAATTAAAAAACGTTTATTAACCACAACAGAAAATTTTTGCTTACAATTATGAACACAATAAAAAAAAAGTTCGGCTAACAACCAAGTTGTAATATTGGAAGTACATTTGTATGGGCATCAAGTCGACTACGCCTGGGCCCTTAATAATAATAAGTTAATAGATTTATTAAAAAACAATAGTTAGTTGATTATACATTCTGTTTCATTATTCATAACATGATAACTTTTAATAATAAGCCAACATTTTTTATTTTAATCTACCTATACGACCTTGCCGAAATTGTCAATGAAAATAACGACATACACATATCACATTTATATTTATTATTATTATTTTTACTAAGCTATATTTTTATACGCACAGCCGAGCGATATATTTTTTTCCCTTCAAATTAATTTAGGCTAATTTTAAAAGAAAAATATATTTTTTAAGGCACTTCGCACCAAGGCGACGGCGTTCTCTACGCCGGTAATAACGCTCAGTGCGTAGCCATGTCGGCATGCGCGGCCGCGTACTCCGTATATAGGGAGAGAGATATCTTCACGACGGAAGATATCGACACCATCTTACAGAGTGGAGACTCTCTCTACTCTGCCTTAAAACCCTTCCTTCCGGGGAATCAAATTTATTTGAACCCCGAGGAACTGCCGACGGAGATACGCGTCGGGAACTGTTTGGCTGTAGTTGAACCTTTGAGCGACAACTGGATCAATAACGGTCTTTTTCCAACCAGCGTCGCGGATAGGGATGTTCATTTGTTGTCGTTAGAATTACTGTTAGGCCAGATTCTAAACCACGCGGAATATAATGATATCACGGATAGCATTATATTCACCGGACAAGCCTACACCGTGTCATTCTGGAGGCACTTAAATAATTTCTATCTTTTTAATAGTCACGCAGTAGATGCCCGCGGCAGGCCTACACCTAACGAATTCGGTCGAGCGCGTTTCTTTAAATGTAGTAGTCTGAGTACCCTAGCAAAATTACTATTCGCCCGGCACATCAACGATGGGACTCAGTATTCCATTCATAAACTCTCCGTGATCAATACTAATTTTTCGGTGTTCGGTAATCGCCGTAGGGATACAACCACAGCTAAATCGGTCACCGCTCTTCATATTATTAACGATCCTAAACTCTCGCTTTTAAAACCTGTGGTTGTATTAAATCGCGTTGCCGATTTTAAATTAGATTTATTGAAACCAGTTGTTCGCCTATCTAACATGTTTTCGGAATTACCGATAGATCAAGTTGAAGAACCGCAAATTAAAAGAGGCCGGCCCAATAAAGTCAAACGCGGCGTTAAACCATCAAAACCAAATGCACATCTGGATGCTGTTAAGAAATACGCTCTTAAAAATCGCCAGGTTAATATTAAAGCCGTACAAAAATATACTTTAGAAAAACCAGAAGCGCATCGCGATGCCGTTGATAAATATACACTAAACAACCCGGAAGTCAATCGCGCCGCAGTTAAAAGATATGCGCAACTCAATCCGGAAATACATCACGACTCTGCTAAGAAATATAAATTAGATAATCCAGAAGTGCAACGCGAATCTGTACGTAGATATTCCGAGCAACACCCCGAGGTTAATGCGAAATCGGTCGACGCGTATAATAAGTTAAATCGGAAGTTAAAGGCTAAACTAAGTAATGTTTCACCTCTTGTCGGTCAGTATAGGGATACACATTTAGATATTATAACACCATTTTCTTTAAAAAAACCCTCGTTGCTGTCCCCCGATACGTTCGTATGTCCTCATTGTCGCGCGCGTCTTTTTCAAGAGGAACGCGGCCGCGTGAAATGGTGTTGCGGATCGAATTCGTACAACGTTCATAACTTTGCACCCCTAACAGAGGATTTTTATTCGTCGCCCTCCTTTGTTAGTAGACCGCGAGCGTACAACAACCTCTTCTCCTTCAGCGCTCTCGGAGTATCCCACGGATTCCAACAACCCGCCGGATTGTCCTTTTTAAAAATTCAGGGTCGTATTTATCACCGCGTATTTGATTTGGCCTACGATAAAACTGAAAACAATTTAACATCGTACATCAACGACCCTCATGAACGCGAACAACGGGCCCTCGGCAGATGTCTAGATACCACTGTGACCCGTAGTATTTCACATTTCCTGCACGAGGTCAACCCGTTCATTAAATGTTTCAAATTATTAAGTCGGCATACTTCAGACGACGCCTTTATCAAATTCGAAAAAACCACACGCGCGACCCACGGCAATATTTTAGGAGATTTACCGATAGGCGATGAAGTAGCGGCCATAATAAGTACAGATAGGGAACCTTTCTCGCGTCGTTGCATTGCCGTGTGGAAAGTGGGCGATAAGAAACCTCACACTGTAGACATTATGCATAATTTATATGAAAGTTTTCAATTTCCGTTACTTTATCCCGAGGGCAGCGGCGGTTGGCATCCGGAAAAGTTTGACAAAATGGGAAATAAGCTGACGCAGGTTAAATATGTTAGGTGTTTATTATTGTCAGAACGCCGATTTTCGGAAATAGGTAGGCTCTCGGAAGAGTGGCTGGTCGACATGTATTGCAGAATTTCTGAAGAACGCTTGCGTTATATTAATAGTTTACAAAATCAAAGCACCGCCACAGCATTTAGAACTGCACCTCTCGAAGAAGTGCAAAGAAGTGTCGCCATCGCTGACGATGAGACGATACTGGGTGAAGGTTTCGTGCCGGGCAAGGTTTACTTACCAAATACCTTCACAGGCGGTCCCCGATATATGAAAGTAAAGTATATGGACGCCATCGCATTAGTCAACAGATTAGGTACACCGACATATTTTCTAACATTCACTTGTAACCCCAAATGGCCAGAAATACAACAGTCCATCCCACCAGGCCAAAGAGTAAACCCTCTCATTTGTGCCCGAGCATTCAATTTAAGACTCACACAATTATTAAGAGATCTCAGAACCGGGCTTTGGTTCGGTAAATTAGAATATATGATGCACGTGATCGAATTTCAGAAGCGCGGACTACCCCACGCGCATATCTGTATCAGGATACAAGGAGGCGGCCCCGTTCAAAACGTAGATATCGACAAGTTTGTGAGAGCCGACATTCCTGCTGCCACAGAGGCTCAAGGTAAATTGAGGAAGGCGGTATTGGATCACATGATTCACGGTCCTTGCGGCCCACCGCACAGAACCAATTTACCTTGCTGGGACAGCGTCAAGAATAAATGTTCGAAATTTTTCCCAAAGCGCGCGACCGATACTACTTTTTGCGACGACAAGGGATTTGTTAACTTGCGTCGCGACGCCAACAACACCGGCACCATCAAGCATCGTAATCGCGACGTGACCGTTAACGATCTTTGGGTCGTCCCCTACAATGCCGCTCTTCTGATCAAGTACGATGCACACATTAATTTAGAAGTTGCTTCACAACGAACAATAGTCAAGTATCTGTTCAAATATATGACAAAGGGTCCGGACGAATCGCGCGTCGCCGTTGTACCCGACAGTGATAAAGACAACGAGATTGAACAGTACGTGACTAAACGCTACATAGGCTCCAGTGATGCCGCCTGGAGGACTATGGAATTTGACGTAACCGCTCGGGAACCGACGGTGAAACAGTTAGCGGTCCATTTAGACAACCAGCAGTCGGTTTATTTCAAGCCCGGCACTGAAGGAGAGGCCGCGACGCGTAATACTTCCGATTTAATCACATATTTTAACCGCCCCGTTGGTGACGAATTCGATCGGCTTAGTTACTTAGATTTTTACGAACAATACATCGTACACACCCGAAAGCCAAAATCACTCTCTTTTCCCACTTCTAACGGCAAATTTGTAACTAAGCGGCAACGGGGTGAGCTCGTCGCGCGCCTATTTTGGGTCGCGCCCAATAGAGGTGAACAATTCTATTTAAGATTAATGTTAAATTCCTACCCCTGTCGCAGTTACAGAGATCTATTAAATCTAGGTGGTCCGACTTGCGAAACTTTTCAGGATGCTGCTAAATTTGTAGGTCTCGCGGACGACGAAGTCGAGTACGAAACGGCTATGAAGGAAGCTTCTTCTTTTTTTACAGGACCACGCCTTCGTAGGTTTTTCGTGCTGCTGGCTTTGAACGGTGCCCCGGTAGCGTCTCTCTGGGGCACATTTAGTAATGAATTATGCGAAGATTTTTTGAACAGATTACCGAACGACCGCGATAGAGCTGTATCTTTAGGGTTAGTGCAAATCAACCGGATGCTTCAGAAGCACGGTTCTTCCGTCGAACAATGCGGTTTACCGGCGGTAACCGACGACACCACCGAGTTAGGCCGGGAACTCGTGGGTTATGACTTTAGTTCGTTGAAAAGTTACGTCGCGGAGTGGCTACCGCAGTTATCTTCTGAGCAGCGAATAATTTACGATTACATTGACGATTTGTGCACAGACGGCGCTTCACGTGACACAGCTATTTTTATAGATGGCCCCGCTGGCACTGGTAAAACTTTATTATTAAATGTAATAGCTGCTCACGTGCGCGCGGATATTAAAGGTGTCGTGTTGTGTACAGCTAGCTCTGCCATCGCTGCGCAGAACTATGAAGGCGGTACAACCGCTCATACCATGTTTAGGCTGCCTTTGAACATCGTAGACGACCTCGGTTACTGGGGCATCACGAACGGATCTCAAAGAGCTCAGTTACTTGTTCATGCCAAAGTAATCATTTACGACGAAGCGCCTATGGCCCATAAATATTACATCCATTTGCTCGATAGATCGTTGCGTGATTTAATGCAGTCGGACATAATTTTTGGCGGGAAAATTATCATTTTTGCGGGGGATTTCCGACAAATCCCACCGATAGTACCTTTCGCGAAGACCAATAGTGATATAGTTAATGCATCATTGAAATCGTCTCCTCTGTGGCAATTATTGAAATCGTTTTCACTGATGACATCACAGAGAAGTAGAGAGGACGTTGAATTTTCAACCTTTTTGTTAAAATTGGGTTCAAATCAATTGCCCTCTTTACCAACCTCTACAGAAAGAAACACAAGGAATTTAATCGACCTGAGTTCCATACAATTTGTAACGGAACTTGATCAATTAATAGACTTTGTGTTTCCGCCCGTTGTGATCGATGAATCCGATATATGCGCACATAGGGCTATATTAACTACACGAAACGACGCTGTCCGAGAAATTAATAACATCATCTTGAGCAGACTACCCGGCCTATTGTTGCACTTTTATTCCAACGATAGAGTAGACTGCGAAAAGACAGATGAAATATTTTTGGGCTCTGACTCTCTAAGTAGGATACAACCGCAGGGTGTACCCGAGCATGATTTGCAGTTAAAGATAGGTGCCTTGTGTATGATCACTCGTAACCTCAGTTTCGCGGACAGCTTGGTGAACGGCACCAAGGTGATCGTCGTGAGGGCCTCCCCGCGTCTGATTACCGTGCGTAAACCGGGGGGCTCTGAAGAATATTTGATCCCGCGAATATTGTTCAAAGCCCCCATAGATCCGAGAAGCCCGTTGGAACTGATTCGTCGTCAATTTCCTTTACAAAATTGCTACGCAATGACCATACACAAGAGCCAGGGTCAGACCATTTGCCGGGTAGGCGTCGATTTGAGGTCCGACGTGTTCAGCCATGGGCAATTGTACGTTGCCCTTGGCCGAGTATGCAACAGTAGTAGTATCAAAGTGTTAGTACATCCGGACCGACTATTAAACGATAAACCGCACGCGAAAAACGTCATCATAGATCAGCTCATACGAAAATAAGTAGGTAGGTAGTTTCATTCAAAAACTTAGAGCTACCTGAAAAGTTACATAATTGTTCACCTCTATTATTTCTGCTGGCAGTATAGTTTTAAGGCAATCAATCAAATCATAAATGTCGACATGGCTATTGCTGCGCGTTTTTTTTTTTATTATTATTTAAGCTTTTATATATATATAACACTTGTCATACATTTACACTTACTACAGGATTATAGTTAAATGTGCATATAGCGATATTGGCGATTTCTTGAGACGTTTGATTCCATCAAATATCAATTATTAGGTATAGGCGCTTCATGTTTATTAAATTGGGGGACTCTATATGCTGGGCGATGTATATTTGTGTGAAAGCGTCGGTGGAATGGTGAACTCTAATCGTCAGTGAAGGGATAAGGGCGGCTGAAGGCGGCGGAGGTGTGGGTAAAACATTCGTTGGATAGATGTACTCGGGAGTGTGAATCTGATCTAGCGGTGAAGTGGAGATCGGTGACGAAGGCAAGGGACGTGTGATTGAAGCGTTTGTCGGGTGAACGTACTGGCTAATGGGCTGCTAATTAGTGTGGCGACGATCGACAGCATGCGGAATGAACGATGGGAGAGTGGGATGTTCGCTGCACGCATGTACCGGCCGATGAACAGACCACCGGTGAATGGAGAATGGTGAGAGAGAACTCGGAGAACGTGTGAATGGTGCGTCGGTTGAGTGGATGCACTGAACGATGAACTGTCAATCTGTGAAGCGAAACATGACGACATGGAACGAGAGGCGAGAGAGTGTAACGTGCTTAAAATGAATATACTACTGATTGTTGAACTGACTGCCAGTAAAGTGGAGATTGGTGTGAAAAATCGAGAGACACAGAGTGGTATGTTTGTATAGGGGGATGAACAGCGAAGTGAAAGAGTGAGACCGCATGGAATGAGGAACAGAATATAAGCTGTAGTCACAGAAAAATGACTGTTTGATGTCCAATCATCGCATTAGTTAACAAATTAAGTATAGCGACAATTTTTTTTACATTTACTTGTCATATGTCCCCATAATATACAAAAATAAAGTATATGGACACCATCGTATTAGTTAACACATTTAAATGTGATTGTACAATAATATTTGATTGGTTACCTCTCCTGATAGGAAAGCCCGATAATTTCAATGTTAAAAAGTACAACCCTTTGAATCAATAACAACATAATATTAGAGCATTTTTTATGTGTGACCGTTTGACATATTATAAAGGGTGTTTTTTTAAGAGCTTGAGAACTTTAAATAACAATACCAAACGAAAATATTGTTGAATAGTTTTTTTTTTATTATAATCTGGTAGATAATTTTATAGCATTTATTTTTTTAAATATGATTTCCGACATATGTCCGATACGAGTTACATAGTCCATATTCGATCAGTCCATTTTTTCACTATTTTTTTACGTTAACGAGAAACGTTCAAGTCGTCGAAATAAAGTTAGTCCAAATTGATTTATGGTTTAAGCGCACTGAATGGCAAGTTGCGCTGTCCTATTGCAGCGTAACGGTATCTCCTCCTTATTTCGAAAGAAATAAGGACCGACGATACCGCCAGCGTACAAACCACACCCAACTGTCAATAATGGATGTAATGGTACGGAATTAATTGTGGAATAAAATGATGGTTTAAGCGCGCTGAATGGCAAGTTCATGATAGCGCTTGCCATTCATCGTAACGGCATCTCCTCCTTATTTCGAAAGAAATAAGGACCGATGATGCCGCCAGCGTGTACAAACCGCATCCAACAATTTTAATGGATCTAATGGTGAATTTGTTACGAAATTGATTGTGCAATAAATTGATGGTTTAAGCGCACTTAATGGTAAGTTGCGCCGTCATATTGGAACCAAAACTGGTCTCTATAGCGCTCGCCATTCACCGTAACGGCATCTCTATGGATGTAATGATGATTGTTTTTGCTATATATACGGCAATTTTGGTTATTCGCAAAACCAAATTTAACCAGAAATAAGCTTTATCACTTATTATGATTATGTAACCGTAAAATGGACAAAGTACTTCATGAACAGTAAATTTCCACAGCTTAAAAGAGATTCATGATGAATTGCCAAACCTTACTGAACATAAATGTCAACACAGTTTAACATTCTCAACTGACCAATCATCGAAACATCTCACGCAGCTAAAAAACACCCATTAAAATATCTGAGAAACGTTTGCGTTATATAAATAGTTTACAAAAACAAAATTTTGCAACGGGGTTTAAAACAAGGCAAAGTTCTTGTGCCACGTAAATAAATATGATATTGAAGACGGCGTGAGATTAAGAATGATGGGTGGGTTATTTTAAGTACTTGAATTAAATTCCATAAATATTGTATTAAAACTTTATCGTACAAAGAGGTTTCTATTGACTATACGTTGTAAAAAATATATTATAAATATATATTTGAGCCCTTTATGATGCAACCGCATGGTGTACATGTTTTGCAATTAAAAGTTTAAATTGTTTGCTTAAATTCAAATTCAGTCCCAACAAAAATGCTGTTTTTTTTTTTTGTATAAGCCACACCATGTATTATAATCTTAAGCATATTGTTGGAAATAATTTAAAAAATTGGTTAGACTTTTGGCTTTGTAGTTTCATTTGATAAATAGATACATATTTTATCAACAACAATTTTTAAATATCAGTGTGTCTCTTTCAGCATTTCCACTTCTTCTTTCCCTGGGCTGTTGTGGTTCTTGTATATATGTAAACGCCCGTTTCATTTCGTAGAAAGATACTAACTCTATCTTCTACACAATGCCCTCTCTTCCTTGCCTATCCATAGGGCAATCATCCTTTCTTTCTATTCTTTCAAACTTTCTATCCTCTTTACGCTTTTAACGTTTCCACTTTTTCTTTCCCTGGGCTGTTGTGGTTCTTGTATATATGTAAACGCCCGTTTCATTTCGTAGAAAGATACTATCTCTATCTTTCACACTATGCCCTCTCTTGTCTATCCATAGGGCAATCATCCTTTCTTTGTATTCTTTGACACTTTTCAATCCTCTTTAAGCTTTAACACTGAGAGACACACTGATATTGTACTTAAATTGTTATCAAATTTGTAATTCTTTCCAGCAATTTACAAGTAGATATATCAGAAATACTGATAAATATGTATAATAGATAATATATATACCTACTGGAGAATAAAAAAAAAATGTAAAAAAAAAGACCAAAAAAAATACAAAAAAAAGATAAAAAAAAAACAACAAAAAAAAGACAAAAAAAAACAGAAAAAGACAAAAAAAAGACAAAAAAAAAAAAAACAAAAAAAAACAGAAAAAGACAAAAAAAGACAAAAAAAAAACAAAAAAAAACAAAAAAAAAATTCTTCAGTAGGTATAGGTATTATTTATTGTATAACATTTTAGGTTGATATCTACTTGTACAAATGTTTGTATAATATTATAAAACCTATTAATTTTAATACAAGTGTTATTACAGTATTTTTTTACAATATTATCTAAATTAACAAATGATAAAACAATATTTTATGTATAGTCCGTTTCATGAATGAATTCCCGCGGCAACGAATGGAACTAATAAATTGGAGAATTGACAAAATGTGTTAAATATTATGTATGCACCCTACAATGTCAACATAATTTACGTTTGATGATATAAGACTGAGGTTACCAACACTCCCCGTATCGACTGCATCGCCTTGTCCAAAGGAATTATTTCGTGAAATGAACTTTAATAATACTGAATACTGTGTGGCAAAAGTATTGTGTTATGCAGCAGCATTTCTTGTACATTAATACAGTCGTATTATAAATTATTAGTTACTAAATAATGATTGTTAGAACTAATTGAAAATTTAACTTCAGTATATTGTATTCTTTTACATTGTGTTGCAAAGAACACTATAAATCCACTGACTGCACCCAAATTATGCAATAAACAGAAGAAGGAAAAAACTAATTTAATCATAATATTATATTAGTTGCAAGAAAAGAAAATACCTAATAATAATAGGTATATTTGGCCAATCTCATAATTTACTGGGGGTAAATATAATTCAAATTTCATTAAATACAATTATCTTTTAAAAAAAATATTTTTACTAATTGTTAATTTTTCTCTTTTCAGATGAAAAATCCAATCTATAAATTTGTATAAACATGTCCTGCGATAGAGATCACACTCAGTATTATGGTCAGTATAAACATGCGCCCTCTGTCCATTGAATGCATCAATTTTATAATACTTTTTGATGTTTATTAATTTCTGTATTATTTCAGGTACCTATTTGAAAAAAAAAACAAAACAGTAGTCCCAAGTATCAAGAAAAATCAACTTAAAACCCTGTCCCATGCCCCTGTCCTGGGGAGACAAGGAGAAAACCAACGATCGCCAATACCTATTACCAATTTAATAAGGATACCATTGGTCGCGCATGATGCGGGTCGTCGTAAAATAATTGGTAAGTTTGTACTCTATGGCAATCTGTCTTTTATTTTTGCGATCCCTCCCTGTCTTCGGCTTACATGAATTTAACTTATATGTTACATTGTGTGATAATCAGGAACACGGCGCCACCAAGCATGCCGCGATCAAAGCTACGAGAAGTATTCCCTGTATTATCCATTGTGTAATAAATGGTAAATGAAGATCGTCGATGAAGTTTCTTACGGACAGCCCCGGTGAGTGTAATTGCTATATTACTGCTATGAAATATAAGAATAAAGTAACGAGAAGACTCGTGAAGATTTTAAAACTTTTTTTTAAATCAGTACCTGACAGGCTCCCTATACTTACGAGAATAATTACCTAAAAGACTCTTAATTAAAAAAAAAAAAATGGCCAGACTAAGTGCAGGATAGGTTAGGTTAATGTTAGAACATAGACCATACGCACGAGCCGAGCGAAGCGTGCCGCGGCAGCGGCCGGCGAGTGCCAGAAAAGCTTCCTACACATAGGAGAGTAATTGCTCAAAACACTTAGATTTTCCAAAATATAATCTATGAATTTGTATAAACGACCATTGAATCCATAATTTTTAAATACTTTTTGATGTTTATTAATTTCTGTCTTATTTCAGGTACCTATTTGAAAAAAAAACAAAACAGTAGTCCCAAATATCAAGAAAAACCAACTTAAAACCTTGTGTTCCATATCTAGGTGAGACAAGGAGAAAGACAACGATCATCAATACCTTTTACCAATTCAAAAAGGATACCATTGGTCGCGCATGATTATCCATTGTGTAATATGTAATAAATGGTAAATGAAGATTCGTCGATGAAGTTACTTGCGGACAGCCCCGGTGAGTGTAATTGCTATACTACTGCTGTGGAACATGAGAATGAAGTAACGAGAAGAACAAGCTCGCCAAACCGCCGATAGGCTATTTTACCTTTGATTGCAATTGTTGTCAGACCTCGTAAGTAATGGCGAATTGCGGTGTTCAACTAAGATGGTTTACTCGTTGGTTCACTCTTTATGTTATTAATTATTGAAGTATAAAAATAATTAGCTCGACTTTTATGTCTGTACCAGTACCGATTTGGATGAAAAAAATAATTTACATAGACATTAATATTGTCTTTGTTCCTGAAAAAATATTATCTTGCGGAAACTTGATAGTTTTCAAGAAAAAAAATAAAGTTTTAAAAAAATTTTGTATGGGAACTAAGACTAAATGACTTTTTTTATTATTAATTATTTGTATTTACGTGAGTTTTTGATTTATTTGTTGATTTGCAATTTTTTAAAATTCAGTGCCAGAAAGGCTTCCTACACATACGAAAATAATTACCCAAAACTCTTTATTTAAAAAAAAATGGTCAAACTAGGTGTAGGATGGGTTAGGTTAGTGTTAGAACATAGACCATACGCACGAGCCGAGCGAAGCGTGCCGCGGCAGCGGCCGGCGAGTGCCAGAAAGGCTCCCTACACATACGAGAATAATTACTCAAAAGACTTAGATTTTCCAAAAATCAATTGTTTTTACCAATGTATTCTTATATTCAAAGTGGGTACTTATTATAAAGTCCTTTCAAATAATTGACTACGACATCAAATATACGAAAAAGCCCCATTTAATGCATGTTGATAATCGTGTTTTTATTCTATTTCAGATATTTGAGAAATGCTCCATATCATGGCATACATAAACCAAGTTCAACAAATAAATGAACATAAATGAAGCTGCTACTTTATGAAAAAAACTACCAAATTAGGTGCCCGTGGATCGACAAAGCTTTTTTTAAATTGTGTCTGTACTTACGAAAACATTATTTAAACTTTATTCATAACTGGGTTTAGTAAAGGACTTGTGTCCAAACTCCAGTGTATAGGGACAGGGTAAAGATTTTTTTTAATTGTTTCAGTTTGTTGATCTGAACTATTAAAAATACGACTGTAAAACTATATTAGGAAAGTACTAAAATTGTAAACTAAAGTATAATTTAATAGGTACCTACTGTATGATTAAAGTACTAAAATCTCAATTGGACAAGCAAACCGTTTAACGCGCCATACGTAAATCGAGAGCAATTTCATAAATGAAAAATGTTATGGTCCACCCTATCATCTTAATCTCACGTCATGTCACTTTCGCTCCTCGCACCGTTCCATGCGGTCGTCCGTTACACTTTCTGTTCGTGCGTCTCCCGACACAAACGCGCCGCTCTACATCTCTCGCCAATTCCCATCAATGTCCTCTCTGCTGTCAGTCGGTTCATCGCTCAGTAGTACATTCATTTTGAGAACGCTACACTCTCACGTCTCCCGTTCCATGTAGTCGTCTTTCGCTTCACCGATTGACAGTTCATCGTCCAGTGCACTCACCCAACCTACGCACCACTCACACGTCCTCCGAGTGCTCTCTCTCCAGTCTCCATTCACCGGTCGTCGGTTCATCCGCCAGTACATGTAGTCCAGCGAACACCCCACTCTCCCATCCTTCGTTTCGTGTGCCGTCGGTCGTCGCCCCACTAATTGGCAGTTCATTCGCCAGTGCATTCATTCGACGACGCTTCGTTCACACGTCCCTGGTCTTCGCCATCGAACTCCACTTCACCGGTAGACCAGGTTCACCTTCCAGTACTATCCATCCGAGGAGTGTTCTGCTCGCACGTCTTTCGTTTTCGAGCCGCCGTTGTTTTTTCATTGATGATAGGGTTTTTCAATTCAACGATGAATTCTCATCGATATACATCGTCCGGCGTGGTCCCGCCAATTTAGTTTACATGAAGCGCTATATCATCTAATGATTGATATTTGATGGAAAGACGACTTGAGATATTAACAATATACCTATAAAGCATATTTAATCATATTTCTGACTTTCATTACACTACTAATGTATTTCTATGTATTAGTATGTAATTTATATATATATTTTATACCGCATACACCTATTTTATTAATTTACAATATTTATATTTAATGTTATTATTGTATCTTATCACTTACGAGTATGATTGATTAGACATTAAGAACGTGAAGTTTGAACGATATGATGAAAGAATAGATTCCGCATGCATATAATATTATATATATTAGGTTTTAATTCATATTCGCATGCATATGATATATTACACATATATTAGTTTTTTTTAGTTCCATATTATTTATTACATATATATTTATTTATTATATATACCTGCTTTATAGCTACACTTACATAGATACACACCAAACATTGACACTTTTAACACGTGTACACGCACGACACACACATTCCATTTATATATTAGGTTTTTTGCCATTTCTTAGACTGATTAGTTAGTAGGTTATTTATTTTAGTAATAGAAATCGTAGATTTTAGTTTTATTAGACTGATTAGTTAGTAAGTTATTTATTGTAGTTAGTATGTGGATGAGGCCTTAATAAAATAATACGTATTATTTTAATGTACACGTATACCTAGATAGGTGATGATACTTGGTTGATAAGAGGTTCGAAAGCGCTTCGTATTAGCTCGTAGTAGAACCTTTCCAGGGTATCCTTGTATTATTAACATTCTATGTATTATGGTATTGGGGGGTACCACTTTAAAAAAAACGCGCTGAGAGTGTACCTCCCGGGTGGCGCGGAAACTGCTCCTTCTAATGAAAGAAAAATCTAAATCAAGTTCACAGATTACGACGCATCAGCACAAGAACCCTTATAGAGGAGTAACAATCAACAGAAAGACACCTACATTTAGGGTAAGTCTGAGATAACAAAAACTTGTTTCCTTTTTCTAATCCTTTGTCAAACTAATTCATTATTTTGTTTTACACTTAATCTATTGTAGTTTAAACGCCTTTTCAATATACTGTTATAATTTCATATAAAAACGGCTCCCGGGAAGTGGATGATATCGCAAGCGCCACGACCAGGAACGACCAACTCAACAGATCAAAATATATGTCCTCAACAACAGGTAAAATACATGCATGTTCTTAACCAACACATACAGTTCACACACATATATATATATACTTTTTTTTGTGATAAATAAGGTCATTTGATTATAGCAGAAACAAAAAAAATTGCATTCCTACACATTTAATCATTATTACTAATATAACATTTTAACACTCGCAAATCTTTAAAATACAGATTAAGGTTTTCACTACCATTTGGTACTTGTACTACTTATAGCACAACTTCTAAAGATTTATAATAATAAAAACAACCTACAAAACCATCTCTATTTATTTGGTATTTACCTATCTATTAGATTAGTTTTTAGTCATAATAAATAATTATTGAATAAATCTCAAGTGGGAATCGAACCTAATAACACCTGCATTTAAAACAAAAAATGCAATATTAACAACATCTACTTTAAGTTTCGTATTCATAAAACTTATGTATCTTATATTAAATATCAACAGTGCAACAATTCTACAGATTGACGCAAACTGAATTTGCAATGAAGCTAAGACCATCTTAAAAGTGACTGATTTAAATATTAGTAAAACATTTTTTGATGCACTGACACATTGTTGAGGTACTGGTAGATGAAATTAATTAAAGTAGGTATACCACAAAGTATGAGCACTGATGGCGTAGAAAAAAAAAACTTTACGGTTTGAACTCTTCAATATATTTATATCAGCCCATTGTTATAATTCCAGCCAAAACCAACTCCCGGGAAATGAGGAAAAGATCCCGCCGTGCGTTGCGACCGCCGCCCGACCGGCCGAGACTCCACACCAACCAACTCGCAACATCAGGTATACTATGTGTATATCTACAATACTTAAAAATAATATACTATCATTCTATAAAACCCCGTACTAACTACATTACCATCGCCTTAAAGATGATCAGAATAAAACGAAAATTCTACATAATGTATAATACCTACTGATATGTGTATGTATGAGGAACTTGTGCATTATGAATACAAATAGCAGAACAGATTACACTCACATAATGTTCACAATTTTTTAGAATTTCAATATTGGGGCGGCTGCTTATTCCATAAGCCTGACACCGCATCGTGCGCCCGTCTGCAGAGCAACCAATCTGTCCGCCAGCTGTCTTTATTTCCCAACTTGTTAATTAATTACCAAGATCCCAAACAATTTATGTAAACAAAAAATGATGACAACATGCCAAACTGATTTCGATTTTTTTTTAAATATCCATCTTCCACAACTCTAATCGCACGTTTTTGTTTACTTGTGGAAAGACTTGTTCTTTACTTTAATTCATTTTAATAAAACAATTCAAACGATGGCATTCACTTTCACATTTGCACATACATGTTAACAAATCTGTGTTTAAACGTTTTTTTTTTATGAATCAAAAGAAGAGTAAAGCCTAACTAAATCTATAATTTAAATCCTCAATATGATCCATTGTTTAATTCCAGGCAAAACCGACCCGCGCCAGTGAGTAGAGATCCCGCGAGCGTCGCGACCACCGCCCAACCGAATCTCCACACCGAGCAACTCCCACCAGGTCAAGTATATGTGTATATCTACAATACACGACGAATACTTACCACAAACCTATAAATGTCATGGGTGAAGTTAATTAATAATTTTGTCTAATAACATTAATATACCTACTTGTAATGTATTATTTATTTATGCATTTTGTTACTATTAATAGTAATAAACTGGCTATAAGGAGTATATTATTTTAAATCAACCGCCACACTACTATCCTATGTTATTTCATTTTTATTGGCATAACATTTTAACATTTAACTTTGCACCTGCCTGATGGTAACCAGTCCTACAAAGTCCATGAATGGAATACATTGTTAATTAACAATATTGACCGCTCAAATTATATAATCCCTTTATTTCTATTGAACATATAAGGATATGACTTTGTAGCCACCTAATAGTTATAAATATCATGGCTGGAGTTGATTAATAGTTTTTTTTTAATAACATTGATATACCTACTTGTAACCCATTATTTATTTATGTATTTTGTTCCTGTTAATAATAAATTAATAAACTGGCTATAGTGAATAAATATTTTTTAGTGGATAATTTTCTTGCATTATTTTCTTCTTCGCATTAATTACAAATTCTTTGTATTAGAGGAAGACTAAATATATTTATTATAGAGCAATATTATATCTGTCACATTATCATTATTATTATTTTATTATATAAAACTACAATAGAAATCAGTATAATCATTAAATTAATATCACCAAATCAACCGCGCTGCACTACCATCATATGTTATTTCATTTTTATTGGCATAACATTTAACTTTGTTTCTACCTGATGGTAAGAGCATACCTACAAAGTACACAAATGGGGTTGTTTCTATATTTCTCTTGTATTTTATTGACATAAGCTTATTTACTATACAGGGTGAATTTTTCAAGTGCGCCTTCAAGGCCAAATCCTAAGCTACAAGTAATAGCGAAAAATGCTCAAAGGATTCTCGGGGCCGATTTCGATAAAAACTAAAAGTACATCATTAAATTTTAATTATTTCCAAAAATGTATTCTCCTCAACGGAAATCGAACCGGTTAATTATGAAAAAAAAACTCAGCCTGTATTATTGCACCAGCTGATAGTGTTGTTTATAAACATCAAATTATAATTCCAGCCAAAACCAACTCCCGGGAAATGAGGAAAAGATCCCGCCGTGCGTCGCGAGCGCCGCCCGACCGGCCGAGACTCCACACCAACCAACTCGCAACAAATCAGTCCTTTGTCAAACACTAATTCATTATTTTGTTTTACACTTAATCTATTGTAGTTTAAACGCTTTCTCAATATAACCCACTGTTATAATTCCATATAAAAACGACTCCCGGGAAGTGGATGATACCGCGAGCGCCACGACCAGGACCGACCAACTCAACAGATAAAAATATATGTCCTCAACAACAGGTAAAATACACGCATGTTCTTAACCAACACATACAGTTCACATATATATATATATATATACCTTTTCTGTGATAAATAAGGGCATTCGAGTATAGCAGAAATAAAAAAAATAGCCTTCCTACACATTTAATCATTATTACTAATATAACATTTTAACACTCGTAAATCTTTAAAAGTTTTCACTACCATTTGGTATGTGTGCTACTTATAGCACAACTTCTAAAGATTTATATAATAATAAAAAAAACCTACAAAACCATCTCTATTTATTTCGTATTTACCTATCTATTAGATTAATTTTTAGTCATAATAAATAATAATTGAATAAATCTCAAGCGGGAATCGAACCTAATAATAACACCTGCATTAAAACAAAAAATACAATATTAACATACTTTAAATTTCGTATTCATAAAACTTATGTATTGTATTCTAAAATTCTTTATTGCACAAAAGCTTAACACTATTGTACATAGGCGAGCTTAATGCCTTGGGCATTATCTACCAGCTAACTTGGGAGATTGATCAAAAAAAATAACAGGCAGAGTGCTATTTAAAGCAATATATAATATAAAATACAAGGTATATAGATAAATTATTAGATAATATGATAATACATACTGGTATTATAAAATATAACATGTATACATAAACTTACATAAATAATAATATATAGACAAAGCTGTAGTAACTTTTGTTTGTATTGACATGGGAAGATTGTTCCAGAGTGATGCTGCGGTTACTGTAAAAGAATTTGAATATCTGGTTGAAGAATGCATAAGAATAGTAAGAAAGCTATTTTCGGTAGACCTTAGCTCTCACGATCATGGGTAGAAGAGAGGTATTGGAAGCGCCCTTTTAAATAATTCGAATTTATATATTTTTTAAATGTATCTTATATTAAATATCAACAGTGCAACAATTCTACAGATTGACTCAAATTGAAATTGCAATGAAGACCATCTTAAAAGTGACCAATTTAAATATTAGTAAAACCTTTTTTGATGCACTGACACATTGAGGTACTGGTAGATGAATTTAATTAAAGTAGGTATACCACAAAGTATGAACACTGATGGCATAGAAAAAAAAAACTTTACGGTTTAAACTCTTCAATATATTTATATCAGCCCATTGTTATAATTCCAGCCAAAACAAACTCCCGAAACGAGGAAAAGATCCCGCCGTGCATTGCGACCGCCGCCCGACCGGCCGAGACTCCACACCAACCAACTCGCAACAGATCCAGGTATACTATGTGTATATCTACAATACTTAAAAATAATATACATCATTCTATAAAACCCCGTACTAACTACAGTACCATCACCTTAAAGATGATTCAGAATAAAACGAAAATTCTATATAATGTATAATACCTACTGATATGTGTATGTATGAGGAACTTGGGTTGGAGTGTACCCTTAGGGGCGCTATGGCAAAAAAACTTAACAATTTTTTAAAATTCAGTGCCAGAAAGGGTTCCTACACTCATGAGAATAATTACCCAAAAGACTCTTTATCTAAAAAAAAATGGTCAAACTAGGATAGGTTAGGTTAGTGTTAGAACATAGACCATACGCACGAGCCGAGCGAAGCGTGCCGCGGCAGCGGCCGGCGAGTGCCAGAAAGGCTCCCTACACATACGGGAATAATTACTCTCCGGGAATTATTTACTATGGCAATTTTTTTTTTCGTTGGATCTTCGTTTTATGGGTCAACGTGAGCCTCTCCTGCGAATTTGAGGGTCCTAACTTAAAAAAAAAAAACCCCGCCCCTAACGCTACCCACTGACCAAAACTTGTGCATTATGAATACAAATAGCAGAACAGATTACACTCACATAATGTTCACATTTTTTAAAATTTCCGTGTTGGGGCGGCTGCTTATTCCATAAGCCTGACACCGCATCGTGCGCCCGTCTGCAGAGCAACCAACCTGTCCGCCAGCTGTCTTTATTTCCCAACTTGTAACTACTCAATATCAAGAACCAGAAAAAAAATTTACCAAGCATATATAAATATTGAACGAAAAATGGCATATTTAGTCATTTTTCGTTTAAAAATCTCGAATCGAGATGAATCTCGAAAGCGCGAGAATCGCCCACCAGGTCAAGTATACTATGTGTATATCTACAATACACGACGAATACTTACCACAAACCTATAAATGTCATGGGTGAAGTTAATTAATAATTTTGTCTAATAACATTAATATACCTACTTGTAATGTATTATTTATTTATGCATTTTGTTACTATTAATAGTAATAAACTGGCTATAAGGAGTATATTATTTTAAATCAACCGCCACACTACTATCCTATGTTATTTCATTTTTATTGGCATAACATTTTAACATTTAACTTTGCACCTGCCTGATGGTAACCAGTCCTACAAAGTCCATGAATGGAATACATTGTTAATTAACAATATTGACCGCTCAAATTATATAATCCCTTTATTTCTATTGAACATATGAGCATATGACTTTGTAGCCACCTAATAGTTATAAATATCATGGCTGGAGTTGATTAACAGTTTTTTTCAATAACATTGATATACCTACTTGTAACTTATTATTTATTTATGTATTTTGTTCCTGTTAATAATGATAGTGTAGTGGCTATAGTGAATAAATATTTTTTAGTGGATAATTTTCTTGCATTATTTTCTTAGCATTAATTACAAATTCTTTGTATTAGAGGAAGACTAAATATATTTATTATAGAGCAATATTATATCTGTCACATTATCATTATTATTATTTTATTATATAAAACTACAATAGAAATCAGAATAATTATTAAATTTATATCACCAAATCAACCGCACTGCACTACCATCATATGTTATTTCATTTTTATTGGCATAACATTTAACTTTATTTCTACCTGATGGTAAGAGAATACCTACAAAGTACACAAATGGGGTTGTTTCTATATTTCTCTTGTATTTTATTGACATAAGCTTATTTACTATACAGGGTTAATTTTTCAAGTGCGCCTTCAAGGCCAAATCCTAAGCTACAAGTAATAGCGAAAAATGCTCAAAGGATTCTCGGGGCCGATTTTGATAAAAACTAAAAGTGCATCATTAAATTTTAATTATTTCCAAAAATGTATTCTCCTCAACGGAAATCGAACCGGTTAATTATGAAAAAAAAAACTCAGCCTGTATTATTGCACCAGCTGATAGTGTTGTTTATAAACATCAAATTATAATTCCAGCCGAAACCAACTCCCGGGAAATGAGGAAAAGATCCCGCCGTGCGTTGCGAGCGCCGCCCGACCGGCCGAGACTCCACACCAACCAACTCGCAATAGATCAGGTATACTATGTGTATATCTACAATACACGACACATATTTAAAAATAATATACATCATTCTATAAAACCCCGTACTAACTACAGTACCATCACCTTAAAGGTGATTCAGAATTAAACGAAATTTGTACATAATATATAATACATACTAATATGTGTATGTATGAGGAACTTGTGCATTATGAATACAAATAGCAGAACAGATTACACTCACATAATGTTCACAAATTTTTAGAATTTCAATATTGGGGCGGCTGCTTATTCCATAAGCCTGACACCGCATTGTCTGCAGAGCCACCACCAACCTGCCCGCCAGCTGTCTTTATTTCCCAACTTGTAACTACTCAATATCAAGGACCAGAAACAAATTTCAAATTACCAAGATCCCAAACAATTTATGTAAACAAAAAATGATGACAACTTGCCAAACTGTTTTTCGTTTTTTTTTTAAATATCCATCTTCCACAACTCGAATCGCACATTTTTATTTACTTGTGGAAAGACACTTAATCTTTTCTTTAATTCATTTTAATAACGCAATTCAAACAATGACATTCACTTTAACATTTACACATACATGTTAAAAAATTTGTGTTTAAACGTTTTTTTTTATGAATTAAAAGAAGAATAAAACCTAACTAAATCTATAGTTTAAATCCTCCATATAATCCATTGTTTCATTCCAGCCGACACCGACCCGCGCCAATGAGTAGAGATCCCGCGTGCGTCGCGACCACCGCCTAACCGAATCTCCACACCGAGCAACTCGCAACAGTTCAGGTATACTACGTGTATATCTACAATACACGACACATACTTAAAAATAATATATATCATTTTATAAAACCCCATATTACTACAGTACCGTCACCTTATGCAAAATTTCTAGATAATGTATAATACCTACTGATATGTGTATGTATGAGGAACGTGTGTGTTCATTATGAATACAAATAGCAGAACAGATTACGCTCACATAATGTGCATTCAGGTAACAATAATAAGTTGCTGCTATCATAAGCTAAGTGTCCATGATGTGTTTAATCCGGTTGGCAAATGATTCCAGCTATTTGCTATGATATTTGGTCAAATATAATAATACTTCTACACAAATACCCAACACCAAGTGAAGTGCCACCATAAAAATAACTATTATATAAAATAACAGTATAAATAATACTTTTTTTTTTAATTTCCTTATTGGGGCGGCTACTTATTCCATAAGCCTGACACCGCATCGTGCGCCCGTCTGCAGATCCACCAACCTGTCCGCCAGCTGTCTTTATTTCCAACTTGTAACTACTCAATATCAAAGACCAGAGAAAAATTTCAAATTACCGAGATCCCAAACAATTTATGTAAACAAGGAATGATGGCAACATGCCAAGCTGCTTTTCGTTTTTTTTTTTTAATATTGCACGCTTTTATTTACTTGTGGAAAGGCACTTGTTCTTTTCTCTAATCCATTTTAATAACACAAGTCAAACAATGACATGACTCACTTTAACATAAAAAAAAAATTAAATGCAAACACACTCATACATCATGCATGTTAACAAGCGACAAGTCTGCACGATAAATGCTTTAAATTATAAAAAGTAAGGAAGCCCAAATTTTTTATAATACACTTGATATTGACAAACATTGTTAATGATAGTTTTTATAAATTAAAAGAAGAAAAAGAAAAACCTAACTAATCTATAGTGTAAATCCTCAATATAACCCATTATTTCGTTCCAGTCAAAAACCACCCACGGCACTGAGTGGAGAACCCGCGCGCGTTGCGACCACCGCCCAGCCGAGACACCGCACCAACCAACTCGCAACAGGTATAGATATCCTATGCTCTCAACACATGCTGTATACTTAAAATCACAGAAAATTACTACAAATGTAATGCAACGTTATGCTCATGTCCCAACGTTAAGATCTGCAGCACTGCATTGACTGCTCTCAGTCGCCTCCTACATTTAAACAATTTTATACCAAGTTTAAAATCGATTCATATTACATCTTATTGAAAACTCTAATTTACCACACTACTTCAATTACTATTGATTAACATACGATACAAAAGTCACAGTTGTTCCCCAAAAAATAAGAAACAAATTTGTATTAAAAGCGTTCTACTGCCACCTATAGTTGATTAAAGGTACTTTTGCAATAAGGTTTAATGTTAACCTTACACCGATAGAGGGAAGCATTCAGAGCGATTTATATTTGTATAAAATTTGACGTAATATTCTTAATATGCAATTAAAAATTAACGGTGTAATACAGCCCCTCTTTTTCTAAAAATATATAAAATTCTATTATATTAATATAGTTTTTAAATTTTTCAGTGATGGAGCAACTGCTGAATCCATAAGCTTGGACACCGTATCATCAGACTGTCTGCCGAGTCGCCAACCTAACCATAGAGTCCGCCAACGTACCCACCAATTCTACGTTGGTGACTTAGCGGGTACGTCGGCGGACTCCATGGTTATGTTACCACCGAGTCATCAACGCAACCACCGAGTCATCAACGTAACTACCGAGGCACCAACCTACCCGACGAATAACCACTCCACCCGCCGCCAGACCGCCAACCGTCTTTATTTTAAACTTGTAACTTAAGTGCTCAGGACAAGGATTCGCAAACTTGAACTCAAAAAACATCGTAATGTTGTTTTCAATCATAATAAAGTTTTTTTTTTTTTTCGAAAAAAAAAACGTGCGAGGTGTAGAATTTATTTAATCGATCCTAATTACATAATTTCTTTATAAAAAAACTGTTAAATTTTAAAATGACAACTAAGATAATATTTTTAGAATCCTAAATCAAACTTTGGGTGTCTTTTCAAAAAATTAATAGATTTTTGATAAAAAAAACTATCTAATTAGGATAAAGTAAGTAATATTTACGCCTCTACGTTCTTTTTTCATAAAAAAAAAACATTAATATTACCGAAAACAACATTTACACGTTTTTAGACTCGGCTATCGGTAATCCTTTTCCTAGCTTCTTAAGGGCTTTGTAATCGACTTGACACAAACGTACTACGACTACAAATAAACAACACAACGACAAAAGACTTAAACATTTTAACACATTTACAATTCACCTCACATTCAACTATTTACATATAACATTCCTATACAATTCTTTTTAGACTGTCTATATCCGTACTGTCAAGGATTATATCCACACCATAAATAAGCGAATTAGATAAGAACATTTGCTGTAACACTGCAAAATGCGTATGTATTTCGGAGCAGTACCTACTGCTACAAACATATACTCCATCTCACGAAAGAATTTCCTCGGATGTCAACATAATTCTCTTAGTTACTTGTATATAAATTTTACTTGCTAAAATAAATCACATTCACCTTAAAAATATCTTTGAGATACCTTAAACTGATATTACCAACATTCTTTCAAACACGGCTTTCGCACGACAGCAGCGCCCCGAAGCACTAACACACGCACTATACATACATATACACATCCAAGTCGTGTGTAAATAAGACCACAACAAAACATATTTGGGGGTTTTATTTTTGACGACAGTACTAAAAGTATAGCTTGTATAATTATTACAACTTTTATTTCATAAATTTTATCTATTAGGTACATTTTTAGTCATAATAGTTCGTTCTATTTACACTTAAATTGAGATGAAACTAAGAAAATATTAAACTGTCAATTGTTAAATTAAATTGTTTCCTAACTAAAAACAATAATAAATTTTTCTTTGTTCGCATAATTAGCCCCACTACGCCCGAAATGTCAATGTAAATCTTTACAGATACTTATGTTATTAGTGAATATATAAATTATAACAATAATATGTTTTATTTGTATATTGTGATATTTTCTTTTTCAACAATGTATTAATTTAATTATGATTGTAATAAACCTATTAAACTACATTGTATTGTATTTTATTTTCTTCTCTTATCACAAGTTTAAATAGGTGTACAATCACCAAAATGCCAACTTAATTTTTGAAAAACAGAATAGATAATAATACCTTTGATATTAAAAAGTATTAGAAAAAACTCATGGTGCAGGATATGTTAGCCAAGTTTGTCTTGTGTAACTGCAATCGTTTACGCAGCTCAGACAAGGAATACATTTTCTCCGTTGTAACATTTATTATTGATGTTCCGCTCCTCTTTGTCGTAGCGTGATGTTATATAGCCTACACTATCGAATAATATTATAGACCCTATAGCCTTTCTCGATATAAATAAGTTACCCAACCCTAAAAAATAACCTATTCAATATCTGTTCAGTAGATCCAGAGATTGTCCCCTATAAACTTTACCTCTTTATAATATTAGTATAAATAGGTACATATAACTAAAGGGTTCCTCAAGGACATATTTAAAAATAAATTAATATATATCATGAAAACTGTTTATTGCATTTTAATTAGTTTTAAAGTATAATAATTACATAAGAAATCTTTAGAAACCATCATAAATAAATATTGTAATAACAAAAATGAAGCTTTACTTTCTTCAAACAAAACTGAAATTAACTTTGATTATTTCTCTTTACGTATCGTAAATCCTGTTCACGTACAAACAGTTTGCAAGCTTAGCGAATTTTGAAATAATATTAATAAAACGAAATAGAAAGTATCCTCTTTTGTTCTGCTACAATACCTATTATCAACACTACTACGTATTGAATAATATTATGGGCTTATATCATCATAAAAACACCGCAAGAAGCTCGCCA
Source organism: Hyposoter dolosus (assembly GCA_963921915.1). Taxonomy (NCBI): domain Eukaryota; kingdom Metazoa; phylum Arthropoda; class Insecta; order Hymenoptera; family Ichneumonidae; genus Hyposoter; species Hyposoter dolosus. The sequence continues at coordinate 2,685 of CAWUHH010000653.1, read as the reverse complement.
CTTGTTAGTTGCTGCCTCTAAATACTACCCTGAGGCCATTAAATGGTTTTCAAAAGCCAAAAAGGTATGTATTATGTATTTAAAAAACAATTTTATGTAGACATTTCAATTTAAACTTATTTGAATTCATAATATTAGAGCGCCATCTGTGCAAATACGTCGAAATCAAATCGATACGGCAATAATAATTTTTAAGTATTTCCAATTATAACTGATAGATGGCGTCCTAAAATCATTACAAATTCAATGTTCAAGTCAGTTTATATATTTTTTAATGTAACAATTAGATAAATAAATATACTTTAAAATTCAACTTTAATAAAATTGAATAAGAAAAAATGGTATAAGAGCATTAATTGAGCTTTACTTTTATCAAATAAAACCTAAATTAACTTCTATTATTTGTCTTATTAGAAAGATATGTATTGTCTGATACTACTACTACTATACTCTGTAACTCTACCATAAGTTGTTACACATAAACACCGCAACAAGATCGTCATTTTGTTAATTGTTGCCTCCGAATACCTACCAGTGACATAAGAACTGCTTAATCTATCTACCCTGAGGTCATTAAATGATTCACGGGAGCCAAAAAGATACCCGTGATAGTGTATACACAATTAAAACATATTTTTATGTACAGATTTTTAAACATTTCAATTAACTATCTTATTTCATTTGAGTTTATAATATTAGGCCGCCATCTATTAGAATACGACAAGATTAAAATGTATACGCTAATATCAATTTTTGAAGTATTTCCAATTAAAGCTGATAGATGGCGTCCTAAAATCATTACACTAAGGTTTCCAGGCCATATTTTATTTAATTCAATGTTCAAGTCAGTTTATAATTTTTTTAATGTAACAATTAGATAAATAAATATACTCTTAAAAATTAACTTTAATAAACTTGAATAAGAAAAAATGTTATAAGAGCATTAATCGAGCTTTACCTTTATCAAATAAAACCTAAATTAACTTCTATTATTTTTCTTATTACAAAGATAAGTATTGTCTGACACTACTACTACTACTATACTCTGTAGCTCTACCATAAGTTTTTACACATAAACACCGCAACAAGATCGCCATTTGTTAATTGTTGCCTCCGAATACCTATCAGCGAAATAAGAACTGCTTAATCCATCTACCCTGAGATCATTAAATGATTCACGGGAGCCAAAAAGATACCCGTGATAGTAGTGTATACATAGACAATTAAAACATATTTTTATGTACAGATTTTTAAACAATTCAATTAAATATAAATTTATTTCATCGAATTTGAGTTTATAATATTAGGACGCCATCTATTAGAATACGACGAGATTAAAATGTATACGCTAATATCAATTTTTTAAGTATTTCCAATTAAACCTGATAGATGGCGTCCTAAAATCATTAACACTAAGATTTCAGGATTTTATTTTATTTAATTTTATGTTGCATTTATATCTATGAATTTTTAGATATAATACTAACAAAATTAATAATCTCTCAGAGCGCTAAAGTGTAAATTTGTAACAAATGCATGAATGGATATAATATAGAATATATATTATAATACATATATAGAAGCATTAATCGTACTTCAGCCAGTGTACCGAAAAGGGGTGCTACACTTACAAGGTAGTTAATTATTCAAAAGACTCAAGTATTTAGATTTACCGTGTAGCTGAATGTGTTTGGTTAGGTATAACGCATGAGTTATAGTTGGTATCGTAACGTTATATTTTAATAAGTTACAACCATGAGTTTGCGCATTGTAGCAGCGTATCGTATACATACACGTGACCAACAACCAATAAGGCCGCTTTATTTTTGGTAACGTGATTGAATAAAGCGATCCTATTGGTTGTTGCTAACGTTTACGTATATTATGTTACGCTACGTTACTGCAATACGCAAACCCAACGGTAGAGCCTCTGGTTGACTTTTTACAAAATATAATAAATAAACCTATACTACTGAATAAGGAATCAACAGAAACAATGCAATTAATAAATGGACTTTATTGTCTTTTATCATTCATTTATTAATAGAGACTCTACCCTGGGTTTATACTTTGTACCAATGTAACGTTAATACGTGAGCAAAAACCAAAAGCGATCCTATTGGTGGTTCCTCACGTTTTAACGTTACATTGGTGCAAACTACAGTTAAACAAATAATTACAAGTAAATACGTATGGAATAAAAATATTTTATTACTTTGAGTAGTTGAAATAGTAAGATTCTGATGGTAAGAACTTAACAACTTGGTCGCTGCCACAAAAAAAAGTTAAATCAAATATCTGTCAATGGTTTGTAAACATTTTGACTCTACATCCAACTGGTGGTAAGCAGACCTATAAAGTCCTTCACCAATTAAATAGTTTAGTGGCACAAAGTACAGTTATAATAATAAGTACTTGTAAAAATGTTTTATAGGAATTTTCAAAAACTTTAAAGAGGGTTGGTTTCTTGAGGATGAAATAGGGGGCCGAAATAGGGGGCCCGTGATTAAGTGACCCCCTATTTCGGCGAAAATCTCGGTGAAAGGGTACATTTTAACAGTAAAACGACACTTTCGATTAAACCACACGTAGCGACATGTAAACCGGCGCGCCCCATGGGGGCGCGGGACGAACTCCATCTAGTTATATTATATAAAGCTGGACTTACCACTGACTCACTGACTT